>ML105780.1:310349-522928 GCA_003697995.1 Taxidea taxus jeffersonii
AAAAAAAAAAAAAAAGGAAAAAACAAAACAGATATGAACAGTGCTTTAAACAGTTGTCAGTATTCAGATTTAGAATTTTTATTAAAACAATACATGAAGGGTAAATAAAAAAACCTCATGGCTTGAATTCATGGTTTAAAAAAAAAAATCACTCTTGGGGTGCCTGGATGGCTTAGTCTTTAAGCGTCTGCCTTCAGCTTGGGTCATGATCCCAGAGTCCTGGGATTGAGCGTTGTATCAGGTTCCCTGCTCGGCGGGAAGCCTGCTTCTCCCTGTCCCACAAGCCCTGCTTGTGTTTTCTCTCTCCCAGTGTCTCTCTCTGTCAAATGAATAAATAAAATCTTTTTAAAAAATCACTTTTTATCCCTATACAATGTACAAAAAAGGCAGTGAGTAAATGTTTCCTAGTTAAGACAGTTTAATGCTGGTTTAATAAAAACTCCTATGGAGAAAGAATTACTGGAAATTTCAAGTGGGATCCAAACTACTGAACTGTTTTTTTTTGTTTTGTTTTTTCTTTTAAAGGTTTCTTCATGCAAAGGTATGACATAAATAAATGTTTCTTCAAGGACCAGATTACATAGATATGTTTTTGACAGCCTGGACAGCATGTCAGAATGACAAAAGCACTGCTAGAGATCTAGAGAACTTAACATTTTCCCCCAGTGATTGCCAAGATTTCCTCTAGATGTCAGACATGGTAACAGCATACTTACAATTTAGAATTTAGTTTTATGAATTCAGTTAAGGGTGAACAAACCATTTTCTCAAAATCAAAACTGAAAAATCTGTACTTGAGAAAAGTATGCATCACACGAAGAGAATTAGAATCAGATGAGAAATTTAAAGATGCTTCGTATAGATTAGAAATTACTAGGGCCCGGAAAGAGAAGAAATGGAGAGTTATTACTTAATGCTTAAGAGTTTTGCTTGGGGTGATGAAATATTTTGGAAATAATGGTGGTGACACTTGCACAACACTGTAAATGTAATTAATACCACTGAACTGCACACCTAAAAGTAGTGAAATGAGGGTGCCAGGGTCGCTCAGTCGGTAAAGTATCAGCTCAGGTCATGATGGGCGTGGTCCTGGGATCCAGCCCAGCATCTGGCTCCCTGCTCAGCGGAGTCTACTCTCCTTCCTCTGCCCCTCCCCAACCCTTGCAGTGCTCTCTCACTTGCTTTCTCTCAAATAAAGAAATACAATCCTTGAAAAAAAAAAGTGAAATGATAAATTTTGCTGTATATATTTTGCCACAAAACCTGAAAAGGAAAACAAAGACTCATGACACACAGGAAAAGAGCACTCTAAATTATCAATTATAACATTTCTTCAAATTTTCACATATCTCAAGTCAACATTTGTTGTACGATCAGTGGTGTCTTACACTTGCTGTCTGTCAGGCAGTAGTTGTGAAGTGGAGCCATTGTCTGGACATGTTCAAAATTGGTTGTTATTCACATTATTATTGGAAAGGTGCAACCCCTTAACACTTAACACACTATTCAAGAACCATTTCAGGAGGAAAATATGAGTCCTGTTTTTTTGTGTGTGTCTGATAAGTTCAAGAAAGTGGCAGCATCAAAACTTACAGAATTGGTGGTATGGCTTAAAAAAAATTCTAAAGACAGTAATGAAGAAATATGGCTGCACTAATGCATTTGCTGACACAGAGGATGATAAATAGTGTGGAAAACCATGAAGAGCAAGGCCTCTGTACAGAAAAACTAACTTAAGAGAGTGGGTAAGCTCTGAAGATAAGGTGTTTTGTGAGTACCTTAGCCAATATATTTGCTTATATTTTCCCTTTTAGTATACATGCCAAAAAATGCTTAAGCAAGGTATTTTAATTAATATAAATTCTAAGTTACTTAGTGTTGTTTTTAACCTCCCCCCCTCTTAAAGTGTATAAAATAATGGTGTCTTATAATAATAGCATCTTAGATTTTAATAAATACAGTAATTTCAACAAATAACCAAAGACTAAAAACTTTAAGAAGAGTGGAGCACTCCTACAAAACTATAGAAAAATGTGAATAAATCAGCTTTTAAAAATGGGCAAGAGGGGTGCCTGGGTGGCTCAGTGGTTTAAGCCTCTGCCTTCGGCTCGGGTCATGATCTCAGGGTCCTGGGATCGAGCCCCACATCAGGCTCTCTGCTCAGTGGGGAGCCTGCTTCCCCCCACCGCCTCTCTACCTGCTGCTCTGCCTGCTTGTGATCTCTCTCCGTCAAATTAATAAATAAAATCTTTAAAAAAAAGGGCAAGAAATAAAAATAAGCAGTTCACAAAAAAATGAATGGACTTCTAACTCATTGGAGAGATGGTCAGCCTCACTAAGGCTGAAGCTGGAGTGTTGGGGGAAGACACTGTCTTCCTACTTAATGTTTCATGGTGGAAGGACTGCCTAAGAGTGGCACTCCTGATCTGTCTTCCTCCCTTCCCCAGTGACCCATCTAACTGGGAAGTTTGGGAAAGGGAACTGGTCATGTGCAGTTCAGCCACTCTCTCTTTCCTTTTGGGATATGTCTGTCTTATGAATCACAAATTTTGTTTCTTCATGTACCTTTTCCAAGGAGAGACTGCTAATGTCAGGACTGTTACTTTTCCAACACTGCCTGTGATAAAAGTGGCGAAAATTAGTTCTAGGATATATATAGTATTCGAAAAACTATTGTTATCACAAATATAGGTCAAGCTATCCAACAGCTTCATCAATAGCATAGGTGATATTCTCTATTTTGATTCCTACATCTGTCTCTTAATTCATTCTAAATCAGGCAGGATAGGATGGTAAAGGGGTGTTATTAGCTCTCTCGAGCCTTACCAGTGAATTATTAAGCAGTTGTAAATAAAAACAAGGAAATAATATTTTTGCATGTAGTATTGGTAAAAATTAAAAAAAAAAGTGTTGGCAAGTAGTAAGATGTCCATTTTCATATGGTTTTTGGGAGTATATGCTGGTAAAGGACTTCGGAGAATTTAGAAGCTATATTTTACATTTAAAGATTCTATTTATTTATTTGTCAGAAAGAGTGAGCACAGGCAGACAGAGTGGGAGGCAGAGAGAGAGGAGGAAGCAGGCTCCCTGCGGAGCAAGGAGCCCGATGCGGGACTTGATCCCAGCGTCCTGGGATCGAGTCCCACAACCGGCTCCTTGCTCCGCAGGGAGCCTGCTTCGCCCTCTGCCTCTGCCTTGCCACTCTGCCTGCCTGTGCTCTCTCTGTCTCTCTGACAAATAAATAAATAAATAAATAATCTTAAAAAAATACATATACATATCTTTGACCTGTCAATTTTATATCCTACATAAGTACTCATACATACAGGATTATTTGTGAAAGGATATTCATAACAGTAGTGTTTAATAGTAAAAAACTAGACATAATTAAGTAGAGAAATAATTAAAACAAAGTATGATGATTCTTATGCAGAAATATTATGTAATAATTTAGAACAGTTTGGCCAATTGCAACCCATGGGCCAAACTTGGCCTGTTTTTGCAAATAAAGCTTTATTCAAACACAACCATGCTTATGAATTTATGTGTTGTCTACGGCTGTTTTTGTGTTATACAATGGCAGAATTTAGTAATTGCAACAAAGACTACATAGCCTGCCAAATCTGAAATATTTATTATCTGATCTTTAAAGAAAAATGTTTGCCATCTCAGTTTAGAAGAATGAAATAGATTCATTTAGACCGACAGGCTGTGAGGCCAATCATGAAAAACAAAACAAAAACAGGGGAAGACTCACATAATCCCTATTTTATAGCAAGCATAATCTCTCTATACATGTAATCTGTATGTGTGTGTGCTTACCTAAATGCAATCCAACATAAACAGCATTATTTTAGGTAAAGAAGGGCTTGGGGTAGGGAAAGGGGGCTGATTTTAATGTGCATATAATCATGTACTCCTTTTGGATAGTACTGTTTAATTACAGACATCACAAAAGGGCCAAAAAGGGGGGGGGGGCGCGAGAGCAAAGAAATGTCTGGATCTGTCCGGGTATTTCTCTTTGGCTCCTGGCATTCCCCGTCTCTCCACTAAATCTTTGCCTAAGATTCATGTTCTGCGAAGCCAAGAGGAAAACACTATCTAACTATCATTTTTACTGGTACTGTCACCTTCCAATGAGGAAGGTTGAGATGAAGTGGTTTAATATTATTAGTAAGCTTGCATATTTTGTCATGTCTCTCTCCACTGTGTTTCCGTCTTTGAGAATTCTCAGTAACACTTAAGTTATAGAAACTGGCTCCATTTACTTTTGATCAGATAAACTAAGGAAAATCTTAAATGAAACCATGAGCCGAAAACAAGTAGCCAAGTATCATGGTAACTGACATTTTCCCTTACTTTTGATATTTCAAGGATGACAAAACTAAACTTCAGAAATGAGAATTAACAGTCCCCCTTCCCCAAAAGTTTGAGAATTTTTTGCCTGCTGATTATAAATTATTATCCTATGAAGCAGAAGAAACTGGAACCTCTTACAGTAATCATACTGAATCACATCTTTGGCAATTTCACCTAAATGCAAAATGTTTTCCAAAAATATCTGCGGCTTCTCCTGCTGGAACTATCTAATCTTAGTTATAAAGAGGTAAAAGTCATGGTGGTCATGCACTTACAACTAGCAGGAAGCTGATTATACTTAATTCTTGAAGTTCCTTCTCTCTCTGGGAAAAACATAAATGTTTATCACAATATATTTGTACAGTACCTTGCAGCTATAAAGTGTTTCCCTGTACATAACCCTATCTGTCCAGTAAACTTGTAATGGAGTCAAAGAAGAAATTCCGAGTTTCTTTAATGTGAACACTCTCATAGATGTTAAATAATTTGTCTAGGGTAAAAACTGGTAACTGATAACAAAGATTCAGACTCTCCCTCTCAGACACATCTAAGTATACATTTTTAATGGTTTAAAGGTATCTATCTTTCCTTAATTTTTAATTGCCTTTTCTCAAATGACCTAAGAGAATCATTATTTCTCCATGAGAGATGAGTGTTATTGAGTGTTAGAGATTCCTATTTATGGTTTTAACAACAGCAAGTTACTTTTTTTTTTTAAGATTTTATTTATTTATTCATTTGTCAGACAGCACAAGCAGAGGGAGTAGCAGGCTCCCCACTGAGTAGGGAGCCTGACGTGGGACTCTATCCCAGGACCCTGGGATCATGACCTGAGCCAAAGGCAGACACTCAACGGACTGAGCCCCTCAGGCGTCCCCTCCCCCTTTTTTTTTTTTTTTTTTTTAAGAGAGAGAGCATGAGCAGGAGGTGGGGTGAGGGTGTGGTCAAAGGGAGAAGCAGAATCCCAGCTGAGAAGGGAGCCTGATACAGGGCTTAATCCCAGGACTCAGGGATCATGACTTGAGCAGAAGGCAGACTCTTAACTGACTGAATAACCCAGCCCTGAGAGAGAGAGAGGAGACAAGGTGGGGAGAGGGAAACTCAAGCAGGCTCCACATGCAGCATGGAGCCCTCACAGGGCTAGCTTGATCTCATGAACCCTGAGAGAATGACCTGAGCTGAAATCAAGAGTCAGACACTTAACCCTCTGAGCCACCCAGGCACTCCACAAGTGAGTTAAAAATATATATATATATTTATTTACTTGAATTGGGGAGGGGCAGAGGGGGAGGGAAAAGGACAAGCAGGCTCCAGGTGAGTGTAAATCCCAATGCAGGGCTGGATCCCAGGATCATGACCTAAGCTGAAATCAAGTGTTGGCCCTCAACTGCCTGAGTCACCAGGTGCCCTGCAAATGGTTTTTTAAAAGAATAATAGATCCTTAAAACTTCACATCCAAGAGTGCACCAATTATCATTTAACTAGTTCCATTAAAAACAAAATCTGGGGACGCCTGGGTGGCTCAGTTGGTTAAGCAGCTGCCTTCAGCTCAGGTCATGATCCCAGCGTCCTGGGATCGAGTCCCACATCGGGCTCCTTGCTCGGCAGGGAGCCTGCTTCTCCCTGTGCCTCTGCCTGCCACTCTGTCTGCCTGTGCTCTCTCTCTCTCTCTAACAAATAAATAAATAAAATCTTTAAAAAAACAAACAAACAAAAACAAAACAAAATCTGTCTGTAACCCAATTAACTTACCCTCTTTCCTAAACATTTGAAAATAAATTGTCTGAAAATCATTACATAAAAGGACCACAAAATTTTTTTTATTAAAAAAACATCCCAGTAAACGTGAGAAAACCAAGAAACTCAATCCATGGTATTACTATAAAAATACAGGCATTGATTTAAAATAAACTCTAAAAGGTTGATTTTTAGAGTTGCTGATGGTAGCTAAAAACATACCCTTTAAGGCACTTTTCAGAAAATATATAATGTGGGTTGGGTGTGTTTTCCTCACCACTCCCTCCCCACCAACAAAGTATTACTGATTATTCAAAAAATGGAAAGATAACCTCCATAAGTCCTTAGGATAATGCAAATATAATGAAGTAATTTAGGTAGCTAAAAAAAATGAAGACATATTGCTTGAAACTAAAATCAGTAACAATGTCTTTAAATACAAAAAGAAAAAAATTAGGGAGACCACTTTAATGATACTGGAGGGCCACTGACTGTTTCAGAATTAAAATGAAATACTGAAAGACCATTGCTTTCACTAAATAGCCTGTAAGAGACCTCTTTCAATATTTAATTGCCTAATTGTGTGAGATATACATAGAAACAGAAAGCTAAAATTAACAAAACACCATGCCTGAGTAACCATTGAATTTAATTTTTAATGACACCTTACAAGGCAGACTTTCTTAGGAAATTATTTTTTCCTTCAACTATATGCTTCTGGTTCTGAAGAGCTGCAATATGATATAGTAGAAAGAATGTTTAAGTAAATCATGTGTTAACACAACTCTGTGTTAAAACTTAAGATTATTTTAATGTGTTAAAAAAAAAAAGTCATTTATCCTGTAGAATTGCCCATGTTCCAGATTTTATTGATTGCATACCAATGGTATCTTTTAAAACATTTCCTTGTGTCAAGTATTTCCATTAACAGATTTAGGGGCTTGATCAGATTTTTTTTTTTTTCCTTTTCTTGTGGTGCTATATACTTTTGAGTCATAGTATAAGGCTTATCATTATAATTAACCAAGGAGCTCAGGTCTCATCATCTTGATCTATCCAAAGTTCCTCATCAGCTTTTCAATTATTGGCTTCAGTAGCAATTGATGACTACTGCCTAGCTCTCATTTCATTAGTATTTATGAAATGGTGATATTCTAATACTCCTTCTGCATTTCCTAACTGAATAATTCTACAATTTTATAAATTCTTCCACTCAGTTATTTGATTATCCTAGGGTAATAAGGCAGGATGAATGCTTCTTTGTCTTCAAGTCACCAATTTCCAGAATAATTCCCTCATATCTTTCCAAAGGTGATAAAATTGGTTTGTCTGTTGCTATTAACATTTTGAACACATAATCTACATTTTTACAATATTTTGGGTCATTTTAGTTATTATTCTTATTGATCATCAAATGAACTCCATGTATATAATAGCTAGCAGTTTAGAACGCTTGCAGCTGGATATTGAGCTTTTAAGAAAAGACAGTGGTATCTGAGAGCTTTTCTGCTTTGGTGATACTGAGGTATTACTATTAATTTTTAGATGTGATATGGTACTGTGATTTTTGCTGGAAGAGAAATATGTATCTCTGAATCAAATAACATCTCTCAGATTTGCTCAACATAACCTGGGGTCAAGCAGATTGGGACATAGATGAAATAAGTTTGGCCATATGTTGCTAACTTTTGAAGTTAGTAAAATCATAGTTAACTATTATTCACCATATAATTCTTTTGTATACATTTGAAAAATTCCATAATTTTTTAAAAACTTCCATATCAGCAGTAAAAGTTATCTACTATAGAAAAAAGTTTACTACAGAAAAACAAAAGAAAACACACAAACTTTAAGTCCAGCACACAACCAACCAGATAGTCTCTGAAAACAGTATCAAAATACATGCAAGAGGAAAAAAAAAATAACTTATTGACACAACCTCACTTTCCATTAAAAAAAATTTAGATATCTGAAGTTAAGAGTCTGAAAAGTGTGATTCTTAAAGTATTCTTTATTAAGATCATTAAAAGTTGTAGAAACAACTTTATATTATAAAGGCACAGGGAGACAGTTCTGATAAAATATTCAAATTAAACAGTAACTTACAGTACAAAAGACAATTTTAATGCACATACAAACCCCAAATGTCTGATTCAAAAATATTTTACTGTGTCTATTAATGGGCAATGATTAAAAATATAAATTGCTGCTGTATAATAAATATCTGAGAGTGAACATCTTGATAGCAAAGTGAACAAAATATTTATTGCTTTTCACATACATATTTTTCCCTGTAATTTAAAATTCCTAATTCTTTTACTATCTTCTCAACTTTTTCCAAAGATAAAAGGAATTCCACATAATCTCATGGGGGAAATGGTAGTTCTAACAACTACCTCCAGTAGCAGTCACTGCTGGCAGTGTTTTCTCACTTCCTGTTCTACAATCACAATTACTTTTCGAAAGTAAAATAAATGTTTGCTAACCCACATAAAGACAACCCTCTGTGACTGGCATTCTAAAGTCTGTAATGAACACTTATCAAATATAAAAGGTACTCTGTTTTGAAAATGTGTATTTTATTTGAAGTTCTAAGCGGTGAATGTTTGACAAATAATTTTACCTTCTCCCCTCAAAAGTTTTCTTAAGTTGTAAAAAGTCAGCTTAGTGAAATTTCTAGCACTTAAATGCTAGCACTTAAATTCTAGCACTTTCTTTGAGGGCTAGTTGATATCTGTAAGATACAGATGTATAAAAATTAACATAATGCAATCTATTTTATAATGGAGAGACCTTACCCTTCTCCCAGTTTTTATACTGGGGTTAACATTATTGATTTCATCATGCTTTTTTGTAGCAACCCAGTTATAGATGGTACAAGTAGAATTTCTATCACAAGAGTAAAATAACATGAATGCACCATCCTAACTCAATGCTATCTCAACTTAAGAAATACCTACATTAAAGTATTTGATAATCATTGTAAAGTTACTTAACCATGTCACCTTTAGACACTGTGTAGCAGCTAGTAATGTGCCTGGCACAGAGCTGATGCTCAATAAATAGTTGCTGAATGAATGAAAAGGAAAAGAAAACCTGGCTTTGGTGTGCATATTTTAATCAATTTCTGATTTAGAATAAGGTCCGTCTAGAATGAAATAACTGCGCACTACACCAAACTTTGCCGAAGCTAAAGCGACAATTAAAAAAAAAGTATCACCTATGTTAGTGATAGTCAATTTATACATTCTAACTTTTAAAAATAGCCCACAAATTTCACACGTTTGTTAATTTTTATCCATATACTTAAATTTGGGGTAATGAATACCAAGTTGGGCAGACTGGCTAAACTACGCTTTTCAATAAAAGTTACTAGAGTCCATCGATAAATAAAAAGTTATGATGCCCAATTAAACTCATGATGACTATACCATGTTAATTTCTGCAAAACTACCAATGAATATAAGGTAGGATATCTTTAAGTCACATATGCCTGGAAGGAGCTTACCTTTGCAACATAAAAGAATAACCAGTTAGATCTGAATGTAATAATGACAGTTATAGTACTAGAAGTGTGATAATAAGAATACATAGGTGACCAACTTTAAAACCTAACCATGACACTAGATGTAACATTTCTTTGGCATATGCATTACTATCTTGGACTAGTTAGCATTTAAAAATACTGTTTTTTTTTTTTTCTTCAATCAACATTAACAAAAGGTGTAGATTGCTTGTATGCTCTTCTTAAAGCCTTTAAAAGGACAAGATGACATTCTGCAACATATGCCAAACTTTGTGTTTAGTGTACACTTATAATTATAGGCATAGAGGGACGTAACTGCTAAATAACCTTGAATGATTTCATGCAATGGTGAAACCACAGAAAGTGGGAAGAAAAGTATTTACATAATAAAATATTCAGCTCTCTGAAAATACAGTAAACCTGGGAATCTTGCCCTAATAGTAAATGTGTACCGCATAGCACTGAAGAAAAACTAGTTGAGCTTTAAATAAACACGTAGAATAACCTGAATATGTAAAATTTAATAAAAAAAAACATAAAAATGAGGGGGAAAAAAAACACCTCTACATCAGAAGGAAAAAGTGGCCTATAAAACAGGCCAATCTAACTTAACATTCAAAGTAAATGCAAGAGATTCACAAAATCATGATAGTAATGCAAATTAAGTCGAATACCAAGTACCTTTTGATACACAAGCCAATGCAACTATCAGACTCATTTCCAATAGCTTCACAATATTCATCGATCCACTCAGGCATTCAGGGGAGCAAAGCAGTCAATGATGATAGCTCAAGTCTCCAAAGTCTAAGAACAAACTTATTTGCAGAAGCATCACAAGATTTTTGAAGTAATGTCTTATTTTGATGTTAACATAAGATATATCAGTGCAAGTTTATCATCTTCTGAATGTATTACTTCCAAATTTCATTTTTCCAGATAGTTTTTGGTGGTTTAGTTTTAGCCAGTGCTATTTAAACGGAGAAAAGAAAAATTCACCATAGACTACCTCACATTGTTACTTAATTGTGCTAGGTATTCACGCAGTTCTTTTGCAGCCTGGAATCTTCCATAGCGCTTCTTTGGGTTGGCACACTCATCCAGCAAGGCCTCTAGCCGGCCGTCTTTGGCAATTTCACTTGGTGGGTCATGAAGAAGTCCGCCAGAAGTGCCACGCCAGGTGGCATGTCTGGATAAGAGGTTCTGACAAACAGCATAGTAATTGTGGTCCACAGTTGCACGAGCACAAAGAATTTCTTTTGAAAATGATAAGCAAGCCTCCTTATCACAGTCATCAAATTTGCTTTCATACCATACATCCCAATTTTCAGGTTTATCTGTAAAAGGGGGAAAAGCAGAAAGAGAAAAATATATTTTAAAAGAGCTCTCATTCCTTCCCAAAATATAAAATTTACTAATTAACACAGTAGTATTTGTTCCTAAAATTGTATTATAATTTTAAACACTGAAATTTATTAATTTATATATAAACATTTAGTGGGAGTTCACCAAGGCCAGGCCTAAAGATCAGACAAGGTCTCTAACTACTCAAGGGTTGAGCCTAGATGGAAACTTTCCATCACAAAGAGAAAGTGCCATACAGAGGACTCAATGCTACAAGAGTACAGAGGAAGCAGTACTTTTGCCTGGGGCTGTAGAAAGCTGCACAGAGAACATATGCTTTAGGTCTTAAATAATAAGCAAGTGTGAAAATAAATGTGGGAAAACAGTATGCTAGGCCTAGTATAAATATGTGCAAAGGCATGGATTTAAGGGCTTGTTCTAGCTGATTCAGGGGACAATAAGATCACGGAGGCTGAAGTGTAAGACAGTTACCTGGGGAGAAGGTACAAATGAGGCGAGAGAAATAGCTTGGAACTTGTGTGGTCATGAACACAATTTGTTTTATAGAAAGATAACTGGCACTGAAGACTGGAGTGACTAAGATGATGATAGTAACTAATGGTCCAGAAAAAAAAAAAAAAAGCCAAATTGTAGAAACACAGGAGTTTAATTTTGAGGAAAGTTTAAGGTTCTAATTGGATGACAAGGTAGATATTATTTACATAATATTGCTTACATTTTATATACAGAGTAAATATAAAGTAACTACCAGGCATTCAGGTGGGCATATCACATGCAACTAGAAACAGACTTGAAACTTAGGGCTTTGAAGTCAGAGCTACAGCACACATATTTAGAACACATCAATATACAAGTGCTTGATGGAGCCAAGACAAGAGCTAAAATTGTATTGGAAAGCATGTTGAAAGCAAAGGAAAGAAATGAAGACAGGATGGAACCTTGGAACTTAAGGGGTTGGCAGAGGAGAGGCTAGTGAAAAAAGCTCATTCATTCAGCAAATACTTATTTGAATGCCTACTCTATGACAGGAAAGAGTATATACTAGGTAAACAAAATAATAAGATGATTCCTGCCCTCACTGGCTTACTATCAAGTATGTGAAATAGATATTAAATAAATAAACATTATCATAAGTAGTGGAAAATGCTACAAAGGAAACACATTTTTAACAGTAGAAAGGTTTCTGAAATAAATAACTTTCCCTAGCATCAGATATAGTGGTCAAGTGTAACATTTAAGCTAAGGTTCAGAGGACAGATACCTAGATGAATATGGAAGACAGATGAGGCATTTTAGGTAGAGCATATGGAAAAGCCCAGAAGCAAAAAAGTTCATTTAAGAAACCAAAAGGCCATTGTAGCTAAAGCATCAAGGGCAGTACACAGAGGGATATTAAAATTCAAGCATTTTAGGCCCTGATTAAGAACACTTTCTTTTTCTCTTTCTTTTCCTTCCATTCTTTCTTTCGTTCTTTTCCTTCCTTCCTTTTTTCCTTTCCTTAGACCCTGATTAAGAAGGTCTTCCTTCCTCCTCTACTCTTTCCTTCCTTTTCTTTTCTTTCTCTTTAATGTTTCTTTTGTACATAAAGAACATTACTCACTCTACTTCTGTTTGAAATTCACATTCAAATGTTACAAAATTTAAAAAAAATTGGTTCACCTTAAGCTCTTGCTTTTAAATTGAAGTATAATCAACATACATTATATTAGTTTCATATACACAACATATTGATTAACAATTCTATACATTATTCAATGCTCACCATGATATGTGGTCACCAACTGTCACCATACATTCTTGACTACACTCCTCATGCCATACTTTTCATCTTTCTGATTTACTAATAACTGTAAGTTTGTATCTCTTAATCCCCTTTATCTATTTTGCCCATCTCCCCTCTGGCAACCATCAATTTGTTCTCTGTATTTAAGAGACTTTGTTTTTTCTTTTCTTTTTTTTTTTAATATATTCCACATAAGTGAAATCATGGTATTTACCTTTCTCTTCCTGACTTACTTCATTTGGTGTAATGCCTTCTAGGTCCATCCACGTTGTTGCAAATGGCAAGATCTCATCCTTTTTTATGGCTAAACTTCCACTGTGTATATGTATATAAATATATACACATCACTTCCTCTTTTGTCCTTTCACTTGAATTGCTTCCATGTCTTGGCTATTGTAAATAATGCTACAGCAAACATAGGGGTGCGTATATCTTTTCAAATTAATGTTTTTGTTTTCTTTGAATAAATACTCAATAGTGGAATTACTGGATCATGTGGTATTTCTATTTTTAATTTTTTGAGGAACCTCCACACTATTTTCCACAGTGGCTGCACCAATTTACATTTCCACCAATAGTGCAAAATGATTCCCTTTTCTCCACATCCTTGGCAACATTTGTTACTTAGCTTTTTGATACCTGCCATTCTGACTAGTGTGAAGTATTCTCTCACTCTTGGTTTTGATCTGCATTTCCCTGATGATTAGTGATGTTGAGGATCTTTTCATGTGCCTGTTGGCCAGCTGTATGTCTTCTTTGGATAAATGTTTCTTCAGTTCTCTGCTCATTTTTAATAAGATTGCTTGTTTTTGTGGTATTGATAGTACATAAACAGGAGTTTGAGTTTTATTTAAAGAACAATGGGAATTCATCAAAAACTCTAAGCAAGGAAGTGATAAGATCAGATTTATGTTTTAAGAAAGAAACTATGTGAACAGAAGGAAATCAAAGGACTCAAGAATTTCAGGAAGTTGTTACTAATCAGTCACTTCATAAATTTTGCAATTAGGTGGTTGCTAGTGGTAATACAGAAATCTATCAGGTTCTAATGGGTAGAGGAATGAATGGAGGCTGAGGGAGTAGAAAACGGGCAGTAAGCAATACTTTTAGCAACTGAAAAGCATGGGAAAAAAGAAAAACGTCTTAGACATATTTGTTTATGGGGAGGGAAGAGAAACTGGATTAAGCTGGATTTTAAGAAGGGAGTGGGAGGCTGAAGATAAATGCACCAAGGTCTCAGAGAAGGATCTACCCTGTCTGATATAGAGGAATAAATGTGTATTTTTTTTACTGGTTTGGGTAATAAAGAAAAGGACACTCAGGGAGTTGCCACAGCTATACCTCAGTTTCCCTGTGAAGGAGAAAATAAAGATCACTTACTAGAAAGAGTTCAGCAAAGAGTGTAAATAAATATGGCATTTTGAAAAGTAGATATTTAAACAATCCTACCATGAGACATTTGAAAAGAACTGGTCACAGCTAAGGTATTACTGGGGCAATGCTCACTGTACAAATATACTTGTGTGGTTGTAGTCATCCAAGATTAGGAATTAGTTGGTATAAAAAACTGTGACATGCATTCCAAAAATGTCCACATAAAAAAAGAAATTATTTTTAAAAACACTGAAATAAAAATTTTAAGTTTAGGCAAACTGCATAACTTTGTGAGTATACTAAAAACCACTGACCTGTACACTTTAAAAAAGAAAAGAATGGGGTCTCTTCCCTGTGGAAGGATCTACGTGGCGAGTCAAGAAATAGTAAGAAAGTAGTTTGGGTGAGTATGGAATCAGAAGGTACTGGGAAAAATCAAGGATCATAAGATCATGGAAAACCTAAGTGTCAACCTAATAAATTGCTGTTACTTTCACTGCATTCCCCAGGTGCCACACATTTTTGGTCTGCGCTCATCAAAAGATGCTCATAGGAACAGAGGGGATTAAAAATATAAGACCCTCATCATAGAACAACCACATTTCAGTTTCTTTTACTAAGTAGATTTGTTATATAGAGTTACAGGCTTTGCCCCCGACACTTTAAAATCCTTGCAGCATTTAATTTTCAAAATACTTCAGACAATCTGCCCACTTTGGCCATGACAAGCTCACAAATAAATGGAGAGTAAAGTTTTGGGTAAGATGTAATAATGTCAAATCAAAGTTAGGGATTTGCAGTGTTAGAAATCATCTAAATGGTTAAAGAAAAAGAAAATCACCATAGGGACCCCACAGAACAATGGAACACAGAACATCACTGTGTTAAGTGATCCCACAGAAAAATAAGACCTCCATGAGAGCATAACAGTTTCTCTGGTAGTCTGTAACCACATAAAAACTCAATTCTGCATTACACTCCTAAACCACAGAATGTAGCAGACTGTTAAGAAAAAGACATGTATACACATACACACGCACAGAGTATATCTGTGTCCATTTGATCCAAAGGGTATTTTACTAGGAGAAACTTATTAAGAGTGTAAGTATAATAATATAATAAACTGGTTCTGTTTACTGATACTGGTCAAACAAAAAAAAGAGGCAAGGCTTCCACCTAAGAAAAATTAAAAGTTTGTGTCATATAAATGTAAACTTTGACATTAAAAAATGTGTATTAAGAAGCAAATGTAGGTTATATACTTACTTTGTCTAATTAACCTTTTGTCAGCAACCAAAACATTTTCAGCATCCACAATGATTACCTTCCCATCTCTAGGACCAACTGCAAAATTGTCAAAGCTGACGTCCAGGAGGTAGAGTGCAAATTCAAAGTCATTATTTGTAAGCTGCTCTGCTATTTCCATTAATTGCCATGCGAGGTCAACTCGTTTCTCCCATGGTGCATTAAAGTAACTCCACAGTTCTTCTCCAACATAATTTACAGCCACCATTCTTCCACAAGCTCCAAGATATTTTGCAAATGGCCAACCTTCATCAGATGGAAAACTCTACAAAAGAATTATCCTAATATTACAAGAGATTCTGATGAAGATATCCTAAGTCTACCTCCCAGATCCTCCAGCAAAGATTATTACTAGGCATGCTCTTGGATTTCCTGTTATATTCAGGAGTTGAAGAGAGATAAATTTGATTTCTTTTCTAATTCATACCATTACTATGGACCTGAAAAAAATTTAAATACATAACTTTACATTATAAAGCTAAAATAGAAAGTCCTGTTTACCATAAATTTCAGAACCAAATTGGTCAACAAAACATAAGGCACCTTCCTTATTACCAAACTTATAAGTATTTACAATTTCTTTTTGACTTGGTGTAAGTACAGTCAACCATCCTTTCTCTTGAATGAACAGCACTGCAGGCCTATTAGCCAGCAAATATTTACCAGGCACCACTCACTGCACTGTGCTGGCAACTGGGAGTGAACTAAACAGTCTCTAAAATAAAAATTTTAGAAGACAGATACTAAGCAAATAGCTTCGAATATAAATGTTAGTTACTAGGAAGTGGTATGAGTCCTAAGAGAGCATTTAATAGAGACCTTAACCTAGTCCACAAGCAGGTGGGGGTACAATTTAGAGAGGAATTTATAGAAGTGTTTCTTTTTTTCTTTTTTAAAGATTTTTGTATTTATTTGACAGACACAGCAAGAGAGGGAACACAAGCAGCGGGGGCCGGGGGGGGGGGGGCTCCATCCCAGGACACTGGGATCATGACCTGAGCGGAAGGCAGACGCACAATGACTGAGCCACCCAGGCGCCCTTACAGAAGTGTTTCTTAACCTATACCCAAAGGTTAGTAAAGTGCAATCTGATATCCTATTGATGCAACTTTCAGTCCAAATACCTTTGGTCCCAAGTCAGTCTTGCTTCCCTTTCCACTGCTACTGTATTTCTGTTCACCTTTAGCTCAACTTCAAAATGATTTATTCTCCTAATCAGGCTTTATCTAAGATACTTTCGAGTACTAAAATGCCTACCTGCAAAATGAGCATTGCTGTGCAAAAGGATGGGAAGTAATGTTTTAAACACCTTCTGGGAAGATAACATGACTAGAGGAAGTATAGAGGAAGCCTGGCATCTTTCCTTAAAATGGGGGGAAAAAATCATAAGATGATATTTATATAAACACTGTAGGGAAAACAGAGCAAAACACCACATAATATAAATATAGATTACTTCTATTGCTAAAAATTGAACAATCTACATACATTGTTTTTTGAAGACTTTATTTATTTGAGAGAGAGCAAAAGCAAGAGAGATCACAGAGGGAGAGGCAGAGGCAGACTTGCTGCTCAGTGGAGAGCCCAATGCAGGACTCCATCCCAGGACCCTGGGATCATGACCTGAGCTAAAGGCAGAAGCCTAACCTGACTGAGCCACCCAGGCACCCCTATCTACATACATTTAAAGAGCTAAAGGCTCTTCTTCCTGTACCACTTATGAAAATGAGTAACATTAAGTTTGCCCTGAACTTTCATAAAATTGAAAAAATTCAATAACATCCTTAATATTAACGTGTTTATCAACTTTAAAACAAAATGTTCTTAGAACTAAACTTGATCCATAATCATCTATTTTCATTTGTGCCTCCTTTCAACTGTAACTATTAAAGCACAGTAACTGTATGTGTTTCTTTGTATGTATAATTTCTTTTAAATTTTAATATCTGTAGTTTTGTGATAAAACACTAATTATATAAATTAAAAATTTAGATATGATAGTGTGAATCTTTAAATATAGTAAATGAATTGATTCACTTTTAATTCAAAGGCAACATCTGATTCTTTAGCAAGAAGGAAGAGGGAAGCACATTTTTCATCTTATTCTGAAGAATTTCTTATTTCTTGTGGGTACTGGGAAAAGTGAGACTGTTCATGTCCAATGTGAACTGCAAAAAACTGTTTGCTAACCATCTTATTTTCTACTTTTTCTCTCAAGTTTAAAATACCTCAACCTTGAAAATTTATACAAATAATTACAAAAGATTTAAGTGTTTCCCAGAAGTATTTATGTACAAAGTCCGTGACATTAAAAGAAAAAAGGGGAAAGAACTAAAAATTGGTAATATAGGAGATTATATAGTTTTGTCCCACAAAAAGTAAAACAAAAAATTCCTCCATACATTATTGGTATATTATTCACATGTCATACGTAGAACAGATACAAATATATCTTTGTGAAAATAAAATGGTCTTTGACAACAGGAGAAAAGGGAACCTTGCCAACATCTGCACATGTACAAATGCCTCCTTGTTTTTGGAGCCTTTCCAACTGGCAAATGACAGTCAAATATATACTTCATTACCCAAGTCCCTCATAGAAGATAAAATATATGAACAAATGTCACACTGAACAATTTTACATTCATACAGTGGTTTCTGACAATGTTAACTGAAATACTGTTATGCCTCATTTTAAGAAGAACACTACAATTCTTTCATATAGCTTGCTACCTAATCTTTTGGAAGAACTTTAACAAATGAATCCACACCACTAACTCAGATGACAAGAATTTTTCAGAGTATAATCAAAATAGTCAGATTTCATTAATGAGAGAAGAATTCTATTGAACATACTATAGGACAAAGAAAATGCTCAAAGGAAGGCAAAACATAATTTTTATTTAAAACAATTCTGGCTTAGAACCAAATTACAATGGTCAAGCAGAGTGTAACAGACAAAACTTTAAGATGTTACAGACTAGATTTGTTAAGTTTCTTACTTCCTTTTTTTTTTTTCCAATTTCTTACTTCCTTTTTCTTTTCTTTTTTTTTAAGATTTTATTTATTTATTTGACAGACAGAGGTCACAAGTAGGCAGAGAGGCAGGCAGAGAGAGAGAGAGGAGGAAGCAGGCTCCCCGCGGAGCAGAGAGCCAGATATGGGGCTGGATCCCAGGACCCTGGGATCATGACCTGAGCCGAAGGCAGACGCTTTAACCTGCTGAGCCACCCAGGCACCCCACAATTTTTCACTTTCTGATTATCAAACTCAACAGGGCAAAAAAGCCACCAAAAAACAAAAACAAAAACAAAAAAAACCCCACGGCAGCTAGGATAAGAAGTTTATTGCTGAGATTCGCAGTCCAATTATTTCTTGAGCTTTACACCAGGTTGAATGTACATCAAAGTGTAAAGCTAAAGTTTTAAAACTAAATTATTAGCTTAAAATTGTACAAAAGGTACAAAACATTTATAAAATTATGTATTCCCTTTCCATGACTATACTTAAAAAAAAATTTTTTTTTAAGTTGGTGAGCCCCCAAAGAAAACTTCTATGACTATTCCTACCAATGTAAAAATTAAAAATGGAAATTTAGGTATTAAGATAAACATGGGCAACTGATAAGATTTAAAATATATATTAAATGCCTTCAGTTAATTTACAAAATAAAAGTATTTTGAATATGAAACCCAAGATTAATCACTATGTCTCTTTCTTTCTTTTTATAACAGAAAACTGCAAGCTACTTTTTGGCTACAATAAAACTCCAATAATACTAATAATAATATTACAGGCATTCACATATCATAAAGTCAGTTTCAGAAATAAGTAAACAAAATCACTAAGGTCATCTTCCATTGTAAGAGAAAAAGAAGTTGACATAAAATGTACACAGTCGATATTAAAGACTAGAAAATTCAGGTATTTTATATTTTTTATGGTCATATAACATTTTATAAAATTCATATATTTAAAAGACAATAGAATATACAAGTAAATAGTGGACTTGAAATCACTCTGTATCTCATGAACTGTGACTGTGCCAAAGTGAAAACTTCTGAGAGCTTTCAGTCTTTTCCTCTGTAAAAACTGGAATATTTGTACCACCATATATATTCATTAAGACAATCCAAGAACCAAAGGAGAGAGTATAAAATGTACTTTGCAGATATACTACTTTATAAAGAATTTTTATACTACTTTATAAAGAATTGCTTACCAAAACATTTTATACTTCCTATTTAAATCCGTTAAAAAAGAAGTCCAGATATTCAAGAGTTATGCTTATTTCCATATCACTTACTGAAAGTCATCCACAAATAATGAACATCTTCCAAAAATAGTTAAGAACCACCAAATTAGAAAAGCAGCATCACTATCCTCTAGTAGTTTCTAATTTACAAAAGTGAAATATATAAATTAGATACTAAAGTTTAAGAAGGCTTAATACTATGAAAAATGTATAGGGCATCCATAAGCACTAAAAATACAAGACATTAAAACTTGATAACTTGTACATACATAAACTCAGCATTGTAATTTTCTTTTCATTTATAATAGTTAGCACCACAAAATAAATTCTAAATGCTGAAGTAATCTATCATCTATTTATTGATCAAAACCAACCATCATAATAGTTTATGTGATTTATAATAGGGATGTGAAATCTAAGAATTCTAGAGCTGGAAGTACCTGAGTTGTAAATCTAGCTCAATCTTACTAGCACAGTTTAAGTGATCTCCCTAAAGTCACACAGATAGAGGTAAAGTTAGGCTGGTACAACTCTGCAATCCATTATCTTCCTGTTTCAAAAGTTTCCAAATTTTGAAAAGGTAATAGTGCATATATTGCATTCTCTTCTTATGGAGAATATGGGACATATTATGCTGTGAAAATAATGTAAGCTTATATGTACCAAGTGGGATAAAGCATGTAACTCTCATGTTTCCATATATTTTTTGGTTTGACAAACCCTATTTTCTATAGGTTTTTAAATTTGGAACTGCAGAGAAGAGATTGTAGGTTAACCCACATTTCACTCACTACTATTAAAGCAGCTGGAGTTAAAAAGTGAGAGAGTCACTGTGGAATGAAGAGAACACGAATTTTGTATTAAAAAATTCTAGATCTAGCGTTAACAACATCGTGAAATGCTACGTAAACAGCTGTAAATAAAACGGTCCCTATTCTCAGGAAGCTTTTTCAACCTGAATTAGGAGAATGATTATTAAATATACAAAAATTATAAATTACATAATTGGTTACAAATGATGAAGTAGAGTATGCTGAGAAAGAGAAGTAGGAACATATTTCAGATTGTGTAGTAAAGGGCAGCCTCTCTAAGGAAGTGCTACTTAGGCTGAGATCAAAAAGATGAGTGTAATATTAGACAGACTGGGGAGGGGGGCGTAAAAATGCTCCAGGCCATAGAAGAGTCAGAAACAGTTTTCTCAGTACTGAAGAAAAGGCCAAAGCAGTTTTACAAAAATGAAAGAGGAGGAAATGGCTTCAGGTAATAGTCTGTAAAGGGAAGTAGGGACCAGATCATGCTGGGACTTACAGAATAAAACAAACTCCTCAACATGGCCTAAATGTTTTGGAAAAACAAAACAAACAAAACAAACAAACAAACAAAAAACCCAACAATTAAAAAAGAAAAGCCTTAATATTTAGAAACATTGTACATACTGGAATTAACAAATATCCTGTAATATATAATGTTATTCTTTAAAAAAAACCACAAGCTTTTACAATCTCAATATCCTTGGATCACTAACCACTGTCTTACCAGATTAATAAGGTCATTTTAGGGGTGCCTGGGTGGCTCAGTGGGTTAAAGCCTCTGCCTTCAGCTCTGGTCATGCATGATCCCAGGGTCCTGGGATTGAGTCCCGCATGGGGCTCTCTGCTCAGCAGGGAGCCTGCTTCCCCCCCCTCTCTTTGCCTGCCTCTCTGCCTATTTGTGATCTCTGTCAAATAAATAAATAAAATCTTAAAAAAAAAATAAGGTCATTTTATTATATTATGTCAGAACACAGTTATTTAAAAAAGACATACAATGTATGAGTAAAACTGACAGATTCCAGTAAGGTCAACTCTAGAACTTGTGATCTCTTCTTTTGTTTTTCCTCCTCACATGACCAAAGTAGGTTTTGTATACTACATTTAAAAGATTGGGGCACCTGAGTGGCACAACAGATTAAGTGTCCAACTCTTGGTTTTGGCTCAGGTGGTGATCCCAGGGTTGTGAGATGGAGCCCTGTGTTGGGCTTCCTGCACAGAGTCTGCTTAGGACTCTCTCTCTGCTTCCCCACTCCATGCTCACGTCTGCCCTTTTGCATGCTTCTCTCTCTCTCTCTCAAATAAATAAATAAATCTTAAAAAAATAAAAAATAAAAGATCAGGCACCTGGGTGGCTCAGTTGATTAAGCGATTGCTTTTAGCTTAGATCATGATCCCGGAGTCCTGGGACAGAGTCCCCCATTGGACTCCCTGCTCAGCAGGGAGTCAGCCTCTCCCTCTGACGCTCTTCCTTCTCATGTGTGTGCTCTCTCTCTCTCTCAAGTAAATAAATAAATAAAATCTTAAAAAAATCATATACTTCCTTTAATGCAAGAAATATTTTACAGTCATTTACTAACAACATTCCATTAAAAGGAACGGAACTTTGTAGCTCACCTAAAAAGATGTATCACAAGACTTATTTTCTAAAGGAGGATATTCCTAATAAAAAGCTGACTTGAGGGACGCCTGGGTGGCTTAGTGGGTTAAGCCGCTGCCTTCGGCTCAGGTCATGATCCCAGGGTCCTGGGATTGAGTCCCGCATCAGGCTCTCTGCTCGGCAGGGAGCCTGCGTTCCCCCTCCCCACTCTGCCTGCCTCTCTGCCTACTTGTGTGATCTCTGTCAAATAAATAAATAAAACCTTTAAAAAAAAAAGCTGACTTGAAAAAAATCTATTAATAATCAAAACATACAATTTAAAATCTGGTTATAGGTTTTCTCAAGAACTGGCATTTCTGAACACACAGTAATTTAAACTTGAGAATACTTATCAAAAGTTAATGTTACCAAAAGACTAGAAAATGCTTAAAAGTTCAATTTAACTTTAAAATTATTTTTAAAAGCCCAAATGTGAACAAAATCCCATTGTAGTAACGCATGTTATAACAGCTGTTCACAGAGATTAGTCAACTGTACTGGTGACAGACTAATGTGTTCACAGTTTTGTGAACTGTCTGGAGGGGGAATATAGTAAAATTACTGGGATGATTTAATGGTTACCTAATTTTTGCTAAAATTTCTCTAAGACTTTAGCTTCTTAATTTATACTGCTAAATAGTGGCCAAAATCCATTGTAAATACTGTAGAATCTTAATAATCTCAAGATTTCTAAGTTGCAGGTTATGTTCCATTTATTTCATTAAATAATTTTCTGAATGCCATTTTCCACTCACCTAGAATTCCAACAATATTAAGCAATTCCTTGAAAATAGCAAGGTTATGTTATTTCACTGAATATGTCCAACAGCTGTTCTAAAATTAGAAACTAATGTCCAAATGCACCAACAAGGTACACCTGGGTGGCTCAGTTGGTTAAGTGGCTCCCTTCGGCTCAGGTCATGATCCCAGTGTCCTGGGATCGAGTCCCACATAGGGCTCCTTGCTCAGCTGGGAGCCTGCTTCTCCCTCTGCCTCTGCCTGCCACTGTCTGCCTATGCTTGCTTGCTCTCTCTCCCTCTCTCTCTGTCAAATAAATAAATAAAATCTTTAAAAAAAAAAAATAAAATAAAAAGCAAATAATTTTTAAAAATGCACCAACAAAAAATCTACATAAATTTGATAGAAATTAATAATCTTTTAGAATAAATAGTTAAAGCAATGCACTCCCCCCAACACCTGGCCACAAGTTTTAAATATGCATAAATTTACTTGTCTCAACCGATGCTTTCTTACCTATAGTTACATCAGCAAGTGTGATCCACATTCCTAAATTGAAATACAAATCTAAGACACCATATTCATACACTCATACTTATTTTCTTCCAATAATGTTAGAATAAAAATTGAAACAAAATTTCAAATAAAGAAAAAGGATATAATATAATAAGCTTCTTCAGGACTCAATAACCCAAGAACACTACCTTGCTTTCTTCAGTTAAGACTTTATTTCTTGGGGTGCCTGGGTAGCTCAGTGGGTTAAAGCCTCTGCCTTCAGCTCAGGTCATGATCCCAGGGTCCTGGGATGGAGCCCCGCATGGGGCTCTCTGCTCAGCAGGGAGACTGCTTCCTCCTCTCTTTCTCGCCTGCTTCTTTGCCTACTTGTGATCTCTGTCAAATAAATAAATAAAGTCTTAAAAAGAAAAGACTTTATTTCTCTAAGGTCTGACAAGTAGAATAGTAAGTACTAACTTATTCCTCTGGTTCCTTTAAAACATAAACTGAATTAACATCACCCTTCTGAAAAAGACCAAAACTATCCTCTAGTAGCACAGTGTATGTGTTAAACCTGAGGCCTGGTCGTAGATTTGTATTCCTATTGTTGCCTTAAATTCATTATAGACAAACCAAAACTCTTGGTTTCCCTACCGAAAGCCATTCCTTCTCTGGGCTTGCACATTATGATAAGGAATTATTTAGTAGTTGCTCAGACTAAAACCCCAGGAGACATCCTTTATTTTTCCCTTTCCATCATACCTTTACTCATCAGCAAGTCTTGTCAACTATTTTTCCAAAATATACTGGTTCTGTCCGCTTTTTATAATGTTCATCGTAACCATCTTAATCCAAACCACCATTCTCTCTCACAGTCTTGTGCAAAAGCTTTTCAGATTTCTTTCTTACCCCTTACAATCCATTCTCCCAAATCAAGCCCTACTGAAAACACCTCCATTGTTTCACAATGCCCTGAAAAAAAAAATCCTAAACTCATTAAGCATGGTTACAAAGCTGTACAGGATATGACCCTTGTCTACCTCTATGATCTTATATTCTACCAGGCTTCCCTACTCCCATGCTCCCTGTTCCTCTGGATTTGCCTTATCTCTTGTCCAAAAACACTCTGCCCTCAGATCCTTGCACCACTGGCTATATCTCCCATCTTTTATACTTCGGCTGAAATGTGACTCTTCCTGACCACCATTTATTTAGAGTATTCTATCCCCAAACCAAGTCTCCATCACAAAAGTCTGCTGTATTATTTTTATAGTATGTAAAATCTGAAATTACCTTGTTTTTTGTTTGCTGCCCTCACCTAGTGTCCCACAACACAAAGGCTGCACAAATTGTCCTGGCCTGCCATCTTCATGGTATCCTACAGGTACACAGATCAGTTCCTGAACTACTGAGCAATGTCACACAATTCTTGCCAGATCTTTTCACTTCATAGTTAAAACTCCAAATGTGCAGTGGAAAGGCAAAATATGAAGAAGACCCTGAAGCATCATACCTACCTCAGATGATCTAGCTTTTAAGACTGTATCTCAGGGGCACCTGGATAGCTCAGTCGACTAAGCGTCTGCCTTTGGCTCAGGTCATGATCCCAGGGTCCTGGGATCGAGCCCCACATTGGGCTCCCTGCTCAGAGGGGAGCCTGCTTCTCTCTCTCCCTCTGCCTGTTACTCCCCCTGCGTGTGTTCCCTCTCTCTGTCAAATAAAAATAAAATCTAAAAAAAAGAAAAAAAAAACCCCACAAATGTATTATAAAAAAAAAAAAAAGACTATCTCAGCCTAGGAAATTAAACCAGACCTAACCTTTTAAAAAAATTATCACTTGTTACTGTACTAATTACAATTATTGAACTATAGTAACTTAGAGAAAAATTGAAATATTGAATAATATTGCCTACAATATTCTTTCTATTCAAAGTACTTCATATGGGACAAATCCTTAACCCTCCTTTTAATTACCATTCAAAAAAATCTATAGCCTGAAACAGCAACTACATATGTATTTAAGGTGTGTATACATGTAAATAAGGTAACAATTGAAGGTTTGTTATAGAAAGAGTAAAATGTGTATATATATATATATATATTTAAGATTTTATTTATTTATTTGACAAAGAGACACAATGAGAGAGGGAACACAAGCAGGGGCGTTGGGAGATGGAGAAGCAAGGCTTCCTGCTGAGCAGGGAGCCTGATGAAGAGCTCAATCCCAGGACCCTGGGATCATGACCCAAGCAGAAGGCAGACACTTAACGACTGAGCCACCTGGGCGCCCCAAAATGTACATATTTCTAAGACAGATGTCAACTTAATGTACTGAAGAACTTTTCAAGTACAACTAAAAATGAAATAAATTAATTTGCAAAGTAGTAATATATTGTTAAAAAAACAAAGACATTTGTGTATATTATTGGAATAACTGTCTCCTTTACTCTTTAAAACAATCTTGTTATAGGTAACTATTGTAATTCCCATTTTGTTAAGAAACTAAGGCTCTAAAACATTAAGTGACCATTCAACAACTTTTGAGTTAGTACAGAATACTATCTCGATACTGCCCCACCACTTTCCCTGTCTCCCCCAAACCCATCCATGGGCAAAATCCTATTTATCCTTCAGAACTCAATTTGCATGAAATCTTCCTTGGTATCCACACACCTATAAAGATACACTCATGTCTCTCCCTAAATGAGTCATCTGACAATGCAGGTATCTTTTTTTTTAATAGGGCTTATTATATTATACTGATTGTAATTATTCACTTATATGCCCACCTATTTTGCCTTATAACAGACCATTTACCAAATGAACAAATAAAAGTCCAGTTTTTCTGATTCTAAATCCAGGGCTATAGGTTCAAAGAGCTTCCAGGTTATTTCAGATAACTTCCTATCAAGAATCTATTTTAATAAAGACATACAAATTGGATAAAGGTTTGATACGTAATTTAAAACTTTTCAAGGTCTATGACCAGGGTGAATAACTATCCACATCTTACGCTAGTAATTTACAATTATTTACTAAAGTTCATTGGATGTGTAGGGAAAATGCAGAGCCTATATTCTAAGGTCATTTTAGTTCAATATATTCATAATGAATGAAAAGTGAAGACAAAAAAATGTCAGCCATTCTGTGAAGTTAGCAGCAGTGACTACAATACAGGAAGTAGGCCAGAAACCATAAACCAGAAAAACAGAAAATAAAAACTAGTTTGATGATCCTGGGAAAATGATTATCCAAGTCTAGAAAGCAATCCCCCAAAAGTAAGCTTTCTATTCCCTACTAACATGTGTGAGGAGTTATGTGCTGATCTGTGTGGTGGAAATACAAAGAAAAATTGTTTGTTGATTAGACAAAGTACAAAAGGGACCTCAGAATAATGGTGAGAAGATATGAATAAATCCAGAAAATAGGCCAGTGGGGCAAAATTATTTTGCTCCACTGATCTGGAAGCAGTGCTATCCTAAGGGTGATTGCCTGTTTCTATAGTCTTTCCAAAATAAGAGTCTCTGGATGTGAGGTACACAGAATTATAGCATTACTTTTTGTTTTTTTCATGAAGCATGTTCAAGTATCAATAAAACCTCTGATTAAAGAAAAACAGAAAACACTGAAACCTCTAGATTTAAGGCTACAAATTAGATCAAGAAAAAAAAAAAGTGCTCTACTTAGAACTACCTACTCAGAACCATCTTTGAAAATCTGGGTATGCAGTTACCACAGTAGCATCCAGTGGGAGAGAAGTAGGTGGCTCCCTAAGCTGTTGCTCGAAAAGACACTCCTGAGACAAAGTCTGGAACTTTCTTTCAAAATGCTACTGCCCCACAAGATACTTGGCCACATTGAGCTCCATATTTTTTTTCCTTTAAAGGAAATCTCTGGTTTTTCGTTTTGTTTTAATCTGATTGGGTGTGTAAAAGTCTGAGAGGAAGACAAGCTTGAAAACAGGGTTATCTATCCTGGCCTCCTTCCCATACCTTCTAGCAGGGACCAAGTACCAAATCCCCCAATCCCTTTTTAGAAGTTTAAACCCAACACTTAAAGTCAAACTCAGAAGTAGAAAAAAATAATTTCTCAAATCAAGGGTTTCAGACTCAGGATATCCGGGCTAAAAAGGAAAGGACCTAATACAATAGTCTTATTTTATAAATAAGTAAGTCCCATTAAGAGTTTGTCAACTTGTCCAAAGTAAAGACAGCTAAATGGCCATAATCTTTTGTATACTTCAAAAACCATATCTTGGGCAGTGCACCTTAAAAATATTTTCTCCTTTAGGAAGTATTTTTAAGGACAAAACAACATTCACTCAACATTTTCTGTAAGAATTCATCATGTAATATAGGGATGGACTAAATCCATGTAACCAAAGGTATGGCTTATAGTCTGAATCATAACTATTTTAAAGATGATCCATATAAGCTTCAGAATAGCTGATTAACTAGCTGATGGTTAAAGTTACTTTTACCTTATTTAATGTTTAACACTGAGTGCTTCCTTAGCAAGGATTTGGCACTATATAATGTGGTTTGCATGTACTATGTCATTCACAAAAATTGAAATAAAAGCTAAAATCTACAGCATAAATGACAGTTACATACTGAAAAATTAAGGAATTCCTATTAAAACCATGATTCAGAAAACTTAAGACAAATAAAGTTCGATAAATGTAATGAAACAAATCCCAATTCCTCCATCTTAAACAAGTAAAAGCTTTGTTTTTATAAATAAGACCATCATCATTATCTCTAGGTCAGCAAGCAGAGACAGTTTGGTCTTCAGGAAATTCAGACAATATTTTTCCCTAACACACACACAACTTCTATAAATTCGAGAACAGTAACTACAAATATTGGTAGAAAATTTACCAATAACCTTGACATCTTGTCAAAACACTTCAACACCTTGATTTTCCAGTATTCCAAGAATGCTATACACAATAAAAAAATCAACACAGTCCCTCTCTCCAATTTTCTTCATAGGATTATGGTATACTTATAATTAAAACATACTTCTTGGTGAAGTAAAACTGTGAAGAAAAAATGCGTTAGTGTAGAAAAAAAAAGTTCTAGCATTATCTTGCTTAATGTTTATAAAATTTTTTTAGAAGATGATAATTCTATGGCCAAACAACTTTCCTTTGAACTAGATAAGCTGCTATAAGCTAGTAAAACTATTCAACAATGGGAAAAGAGTTGTACTTTCATACCATTTCATACTGGCTAAGTCCATATTACAAATCTACATAGCCTTACATAGGTAAGGTATGTGTATAATAGAGCATACATACACTTAGTATCTTCATGTCTTCTTTCAAGGCATAATAGAAAATTCAATTGTTTATTGTTTCTTAAAATCAGAAGAGGCAAATTTAACAGGAAAAATTTATATACATTTTCAGTTCTTTCTTTAGTATCCATGAAAGCAGATTTTTAAGTATTTATTTTGGAAGCATGTTTACCACACTGGAACTTTTGTTAAGAATACTTTGATGAAGTCAGCTCAAAAGACTTTTTCCCCCCAAAATAGTTAATTTTTGGACAATCAATATAAGAAAAATCCAATTTGTCACCAACTGTCCAAAAATTCAATAAGTAGCTCCCTCTCCTGGAAACAAAAAAAAAATGTTGCGTTCCTTTTTGAGCTGTAAAATACAGCCTTGATCTTTAAGCATATTTTTTAAGGTACGTGAACAAAAATGCACAAACAGGCAAATATGAGTTAGGTTTTCTATCATTAATATAGCATACTACCATAAATAGCTATTAGTTTTATAGAAACCCATACAAATATTAAACTTGAACTCATTTATCTAGTTAGCAGAAATAACAAACATCGTGATTTGACTTAGTAACAATCTTTCCACCGTATCACAGATTTTTAAGATTCCTTTAACTTGAGTGGTTTTAGGCCACCATCAAACCTCAAGTGCATTGTTCATACTTAACTCACTAATATTTCCCCACAGATGAAGTGGTTCTATAAACAAAGTACCAGCTCTGTGAAAATTTATGTAAAAATACATTTTATTCAACTTGCCTGTTCATCATGTAAAAAATTAAACATACCAATATGACTGACTGGTATTAAAGACCCCAAATTTATATTTCACACAGCACTTACTAGTTATAGAAAGGGGTTGCCTAAATTTCAAATGCCATATACAAAAGCCAAAATTAACCAGGTTAACATATATTTCCTCACATATTAAAAACAAACTCTTATCCTATAACCCATCTATCACCACTCAGAGCAACAGTGTTGCTAAGTTTAAATTACAAGAATATAACTGACTTTTTTAAAGTTGTTTATCACTAAAGATGAAAACAGAAAGAGGAAGTTTGAGGGAAGAGTTAATCAGAAAAGGAGATAAGAGCACGCACACTTGCCTATCTCAACTACAAAGTAAATTGAAAATGTCAAGACAATTTCAAACTTCAAAATTTTAATATAAAAGCTTCCCTTATAAATAAGGCAAATTTTCTTAGTGCAAATCAAATGCCAAGATAGCTTTATAAAGAACTGGATAATATTGTTCTTAAAATATTAGTCCTAGTTATTGTTTCTAATATACCAATATTCAGAATCACCTGATAAAATCTTTCAATAGGTACTCACTATTACAAGTGCAGAAAATGTGTACTACTACTCAGATAGCTCCTTACTAAATTTTTGGGTCCCAGAGAATTTGACAGATTATCTGCAAATACACTGCTAAAGCCCTCTACAGGACCTACCTTCCTAATATAAACATCTACTTCTCAAAGACAGAAGACAGTTTAAATGGAAAAAAAAAAGTTTCAAGTCAAATGTATATCACAAATATGGACTTAAGCTTTACAGGCTGGCTAGTTTTATTGAAACCACTTAACAAAATAATTTCTTCGAGGCAAGTTTAACCAGTTTTACACACCATTCACTGTTAAAGAGAGCTGTGTTTAATATACAATCTGTACTTTAAATGTAACCCCTTAGGTACATCCAATAACAGTTTAAGATTTACTAAAACCCACACTAAAGTTTTGAGACAAAGTATTTATTTTTTGTTAAAATTATCTGGCCGAACTAATGAAACAAAACTGGTTTCTCTTAGCTAAGTTGGGCAGCGGACAACTTGAGAAAAGAAAGCAATATAAATGAATACCGTACATTCCTATTCATGCACTTCAGATTTAAAAAAAAAAACAAAACCAAGAATCCTGTACAACCACACCCCCTACTAGTAACATTCTCAGCAGCACAGAAAAAGCATGAAGTATACCAAAGTTAGTTATTAATTTTATGTGATTCCCCCCCTCCCTGTATTTGATAAACATCAAAACTGGTATGGGAAAGGAGCAAGGTAACTTTCCTGCAGTTACAGGAAGAGTCACAACCCCACAGCTGTAACCACTACCCAAGGACACCACACTAAAGCCGGGTGGGAATGTGCAGAAACTCAGTAACTACTCCAAAGGTCAACAGTTTTTTGGGTTTTCTTTTTTTGCTGTCTAAAAAGATGCCAACCTACTCCCCGAAAAGGTGTTTGTGTTCAAAATAAAGTCAGGAGAGAGCCAATAAGGAGAATAAGAATCTCCTTCCCCTATTTCTCACCCGGGTTGAACATTTCATCTTCTTCCTGCAACCAAATTACTAGATGAATACAGCAAGTCACAGAATCAGGATGAAAATGTCCCTATTGGCCTCAAATCCTCCCAGCCCCAAGTCCAACGATGCCTTACTTTTTCTTCTTCCTAATCCCACTCAAAGCACGGCTCAATGGATTATGCTGACCACAGCCTCAATTCCCCAGCTTGTCCCCAAATTAACTGTCCCAATGACCCGCCAGATAAGTTAGCTAAAGGATAAAACAAAGACTTTGGGGCCGAAGTTAGGCTGGGCACGAAGAGTACCAAAGGGAACAGCAAATGCAATTTATAAACACTTGAGAAGAATTAAGAAACATCCAAGGGCTCGTGAGCAGACCGCACTGTAGAAGTGCAAACCCCGGCGGATAAAAGCAGAAAGGCAGGGAGAAAGGCAGGGAGAAGAGCCCAAGGAAACTCACAGGAGAGACATTTTGGGAACGTACAAGACGCGCTCCCTCTGCTGTTAAAGGATCCGCAGTCAAACCCGAGATGAGCCCGCGTCTAGCTGCCAAGAACTGACTCTCCCCCCTCCGGGTCGCCCTCCCCAATCCGACACTGCGCCCAAAGGTCCCCCAGTGCCACCGCCTTCCCACGCCCGCAGACTGGCCCAGCCGGGCCGGGTCCAAACGGGGCAACGAGCGCCGGCGGAGCCACTTCTCCGACTGCGGTTACCCCGCGCGGCCCTTCCCAGCAGGACTCCCCAGTCCTGGGCTGCGCGCCTACCTGTAGCACCAGCGGCTCGGGGTTGAAGGCCAGGGTCAGCAGCAGTTGCATGCGCTCCGAGTCCTTGAGGTTGCGCAGCAGAAAGCTGCCGGAGTCCTTGGTCTCCGCGTAGCGGCGCACCAGGCGATCGAGCAGGCGCTGCGAGGGGCAGTGCACCAGGTCCGACCAGCCCTCCACCGCCTCGGGCGTGAGCAGCCGCACGTCGCCGTTGAGGCGCGCGAACTCGGTGCGGGGCATGGCCTGAAGCAGGTCGCAGCGAGGTCGGCCGGTGGCCCGTTTGCAGATGCTCTGGTCGAGCTGCGCCAGCTCGCGCTGCGAGCCGAGGCGCTTGAGCACCACTCGGCGGCGGCCGCCCTCGCGGGGCTCGCCGTACTGAGCGAAGTAGACGTTCTTCACGTTGAGGAAGTCCAGCAGGCGCAAGCGGCCCCACGCCTCGAACACCACCTGTCCGTTGAGGAAGCGGCGGCACCAGCTCGTCCCGAAGCACGCCGGACACTTATTGAGCTGCAGGAAGCGCCGGTCGGCCAGCTCGTTGCGCTGCCAGGAGGCGAGCAGCGACGGCGAGTGCAGCACCATCAGCACCAACAGGCTGCCCAGAGCCGCCAGCTTCAGCGAGCGGGACAGGCGGCCCAGCTTCGGGGGCACCAGACGCCACATCCCGCCCGCCGCCCGTCCACACGCACCCGGAGGGCGAGGGCACCCCGTGGGCGCCCCCGCCGCGCCGAAACCTGGAGAGCGACCGGCAGGGGTCCCCGGGCAAGAGAAGAAGCGAGGTCGTGGGCTGGGTTGGGAGGCGGAGTAGGTGTGTAAGAGAGAAAGACGGGAGCGGGAAGGAGCCGACCAAAGCAGGCTGCGACTTCTCCCAGTCACTAGTCTCCACAACTCTCGAGCTCCCTCCTCCGAGCTCCCCGCCCTCCGACTCCGGCGGCGCCTGCTGCACGCCAACCAAGTTATAGAGGAGCGGGAGGGAGGGGGGAAGCGCCGGGACCGACAGCCGCGCGTTCGCGCGCGCGCACGCGCACTGCTCGCTGGGGGCGCGAGAGCTGCGGCGGCGACCGCCTGTGGGGCGAGCGGGGTCTCTGAGGAGAGAGAAAGAGGGACTCACGGAAGGGGAAGAGAAGCTGGAATATCTCACACCGAAAAGTAGCAACAGTGTAGGAAGGTGGGAAGGATGAGGTGCCCGCGCGTCCCTGACGCCTCACGCCCCGATTCGTACGCGCTGGCTCTCCAGAGAGAGAGCGAACGAGAGCGGGGGCCAGGGGGCGGGGCTCGCGGGGCGGAGCAAGCGCGTCGCGCGCCGCCCGGAAAGCGTAAGCGCGACCCCGCGGGAGTGGCTTTCGGGACTGGCTTGGAGGGGGCGGAGCTCGAGCTCTTGGGGGAGGGATAAACTGGCGAGATGTGGTAGCGAAACGACTGTTAGTTAGCAGTTAATCTTTTATGATTGTTGAGTTTTACTGGGGCCTCTCTTTTGCTATCATGGAAACGTCCTGTAAGGAGGAGTAAGAAAGAAATGAATTGCGGAATTACCAGTCCTCCACCCAGAACTGCTCTCTCCTGGGAAGGAGGGGGGCGGGGCAATGTACTCCGCGCCTCTCACCCGGGTGGGGCGCGCGCTTGGGGGCGGGGCGAGGCGGGGAACGCCTGGCGGGAGTTCGCGTCTCCCAGGGCTCGAGCCCCTAGGCCAGAGGCGGGTCTGCGGTGAAAACGTGGGAAAAGCGTGAGTTGTTGGCGGACGGGCTGGGGCGCCGCGTCTCTGGCGTCTGTTATTATCTGTGGAGTCATCTTAAATTTCCTGAGCGGGTACGAAAAAGCGAAGCTAAATGGAAAGTGTCATGAAGAGAGAACCGACGCGGCCTGGTGTAGCTGGGAGTTCTGTCCTAGCTGCTGCGAGCGGGGATGAGCAGTTGGCAGGGTTGCCTTGCTCCCCTCCTGTTCTCACGGCGCGGCCCTGAAGCCCTTTGCTTCACTTCCAAGAAGTGAATTTTCCGGCGCGGTCGGTGAGGAGCGGGCTGTTGTTTCCGGGCCCACCCACCCCAACTCCGCCCCGCGGCGGTCCCGGGGCTGGAGCCTGCTGCCCCGAGGGCCAGGACGCGTTGCTGTGGCGGTAACCATGGGGACCCTGGGCTGTCTGGCGCTCCACACAGGCACGTTGGCTCAGATTCACGCCACGACTGCAAAAATAACTCGGAAATGCTGAACTATAGCGCCTCGTTTGGGTATGAGTTTTAGGGGACCCGGACTCTAGCAGTAGCTGAGAACATATAATCCTTTTTAGTCTGAGCGCTCGAATAGTTAAAATGAGGAGTGGTAGTGGTTCTGAGAAGAAGGTGGTTCTTGATATGGTATTAAAAATCAGAGCCCTAACTGAGTTAACTTTAAGGATTGAACAGTGATTTTTAGAAGACACTGGTAACGTGCTTGCTTCGGCAGCACATATACTAGAAGACACTGGTAACTAGCATGTATATATCAACTCTACAGGGGCTTATTGACAGACTTCGCTTCTCTCTATTCTCAAGTTACTTGATTGTAAACAAGCGCAGCCATCCTCTTGAGAAGTACTGTTAATATATTGTCCTTCCAGATAGAAGAATTCAAACTTAAAAAAAGACCTTTTGACAATAAGTATATTCAACATCAAAGTGAATTTTAAATAATACTATATTACAGACAATTTGGAAGATTTAGTCTTCAGAGTCATATATAAAGTGATTAAGAAATTTGGCTGCTACGGCTAAGGACTTTCTGCCACCTTTGCAGTAATTTTATTTAACTTGCCTTCAAACATCCTAAAACTCCATACAATGTGAAGTTATGAGCACAATATCAAAGGGAGATTTCCTGAGAAAAGCGTTTGGTGTGATTACTCTGGAAATGTCAACTCTGCTGCTGCTGCTACTATTGCTGAATTGTAAATTAGGCAAGTCATTACTAAACTACAAATTTCCTAATTTCCTAATACCTTCTTACCTGTCCTGTAGATGTATTTGATTAATACCAGATAATTTATGTGGAAATGCTTTAAAACAATAAAAGCACTACATATATTTTTATATTTATAGCTAAAATGAATGATTCCATAAGCATTCTTGACGATAAACTGATTAAGCTGAGAGAATAGGAGCTTAGTTAGTGACTATTTACGTGACTAGTAACAGGATTTAACAGGTACTGCTTGTGTGTATGAAAAAGATCTTTGGAGTTCTAATCAGTCTCCAAATCCTTGGAGTTCTATAAGACATCATCTGAAGAATGGATGTAGAAAAGGTTGAAATTTGAAAAATAGTTGCTTTGTCCCTGAATATGTTGTATTTGTTTAAAAGCCCTGATACTTCCAGTTTTCTAGACTTTTATCAAGTGTTTAAAGATTTAATATATTTTTAAGTATATTTTTAAAAAGACTTACAGCTAAGTAGTATTTTAGGGTTTGGAGAGAGATCAGTAAGTGATTGTTAAAGTACATTGAATGTTAAAGTACATTACCCACCTGTCCTATAAATTACAGGATGCTTTTGGCTAATGGATCATAAACTAACATCCAAAACTCTTCCCCATAAGTTTAAATAATGGCAAATAATGTAATTTCCAGTGTATCGTAAAATGTTATTTTACAATAACAGTCACTCTTTTAAATGTGTACCACAGATACCCATCATCCATTTTTAAAAAATGAACTAACATTTTGATAGTCCTTAAGTATTATATTGTATTGCTGTTCTGTCCTTTACAGTAGTAGTTTTCAGGGACTATTGCCTCCCTCTTGGGACATTTGACCGTATCTGGACACATTTTTGGTGTCCTAGCTAGGAGTAGGGGCTACTGGGTATCTAGTGGGGGGCGGCCAGGGATATTGCAGAATATCCAGCAAATTGCACAAAGGACCCCTCAACAGCAAAAATTAATCAGCCCAGAATATCAATAGTACTATGCCTCTGAGAAACCCAGACCTATAGAATTCTACTCTTATGTAGTATGGTTTTAAGCATCAAAGTCTTAATTGTTATCATTTTTTGCTGCAGCAGAAAAAAAAAATGTGTGTATTAATATTGACTGCATATCTTGTGGTCATAATGTTCTAAATGTTAAGTCAGTCCAGGGATTTTTTTTATCATTACAACTATTAATATACAGCTAATCAACATATAAATGTTATAATTTTGAATAATTATTAAAAGTAATGCTTTATTGAAATGTATCTCTTGGTGACATTGGGTTTTTTATCATTTAGCTGAAGTTTTCACGGATAAATATTGTTTATTGCTAGCATCTGACAGAGTTCAACATCAGTTCTTTTTCTTTTCATTTTCAGAGATGTAAAGGCCAAAACATCTTGTTAAGTTGAGAGGAATAAAAAGAATGTTAATATAGCAGTGTCGTTCAATTCCTTTTATTTCTATTGAGTTATATGCAAAAAGTCATGGCATATCATGATTCCGGTGGCCTCTCAGAATATTCTTAATGACATATCAGTTAGGTTCTATAGTTTAGTTTGATTTAGAATGAAAGCATTAGGATCCCAACTTGGAAAATGATACTTAACCTAGTCATTCATTTTCTCAATATTGACTTTTAGGTGCCCTGGGCAGTTATGTCCTGGAACAATGCACCATAGTGAGATTCAGGTTAGATAAGAGGTGTTTATTTTGTAAAGGCCAAAAGGGCAATTCTCTGTGTACTGAAGTGGTTGTTTATTAGTAGTTATTTGATGGGTGGATGAATAAACAAGTGAAGGAACACTTTAGGACTAAATATTATTGTAATAATCCAAGTTAGAAATAATGATTGATAGCAAGGAAGCTGGTGGGAATATTCTGAAGACAGACCTAACATGATTCAGTCAAGGAGATGAATAAAGGAGATGGAAGGAGAAGCATCAGCTATCACTGTGTGGTTTTTATCCTAAACTACCTAAAGATTTAGTCTTTGCTGAGGTAGGGGATACTGAGAAGAAAAGAATGAGGCAGCTAGAAATAGACTTCCTCCTGTACATTTTCTTTAGTGCCACATTTGTGTTTCTAAGCTTAAGGTAGTTTTGAAACCAATAGCTATCCATCAAAATGTAAATAATAATATATATTATTCTCAGTCCAATTAAGACATCCCACAAAATGATGGAATCTTGTCCTGTTTCTAACTCCATTGAATTTTAGGCAAACACTTGACAATGTTAATTGTAACTCTTCACTAAGTAATGTTAATAATCTGATTTGTGTATACTAGATTACCTTGAGGACACCTTTTGTAGTTGAAAGCTGGTCAGTGTTTTATTTCCATTTATTTATTTTCAACACATTTTATTTTAACTCAACAACTCTACATAGGTATTTTTTTAGGATTGGTTCAATATCAAACAGTTGGATGTATAAAACTCATAAACACCCAAATTATGATTTTGTTTGATAATTGAGTTATATAGTTTTCTGACTTATGCAGTGCAACTTAGCTCAAATGCAACTGCAACCTGTAATTCATGATTTATATTTAATTCAAATTAACATGCTGTGTTATTGGCTAGGCTAACCCAGAGGCACATTTTTCTCTTAGTAAATTTTTAATACTTAAGAGTTTTTTTTTCCAGTTTGTTTCAGCAAAGAAAATCATGCAAAAACAGAAAAATTAGCATCATTTCAACGACAGGTTACTTTTGTACCCAATTGTTAAGGTCTTTTGAAAAGTTAATCCAAAATGTGTGACCTGTATAAATTAACATTGTTATTACCTATTTTATGGGTTAGCATACATACTGAAAGTGCCCTTTACTCAGTTTTACCCAAGTTCAAGATTTGAGGGTTCTCAGAGTCCAGTGGATAAAACAGATACATACTTACCCCCTTTATTACATGTCTGTGATAAATGTTGAAGTAAAAGCAAATACTGAAGGAGCATAAACAAGTTAGAAATGCCTGTAGTTGCCGGCATTATATTTGCATTGATCGCTGTCCCGAGAGGAAGTTGTGTGCACTAGAATAATTTTGCTTCTTTCTCCTTTGACAACCTATTTTCTTCTTAAATCTTACAACCTATGTCTCTTGCCTCTCCCGAGTCTGTGGGCCTGTGCAGATGATGTTCCTGCTATCTCTGGTGGATGATGACAGCTGCAGCCCACTGCTCTGTATAAGCAAGCATGTCAGAAAGCTTGGAGAACCTCAGCTGCCCTTTGCAGAACAAAGCATCCTCTTGAGTAGCTAAAGCTCGGACTTCTAAGTAAGGTATCTTTACCAAGATCCCTTTATGGAAACCACATGTAAAAGACCTGCCATAGTCTTCAGCCTTATGGCTATGCCATATGTAAAAATGAGCCATAGCTGAAGAAGGCCCTTTATGTTTTGTACTTGGGTATCAAACATAACATGTATTTAGTGTTCAAAATTATATTGTTCAGATTTTTTTTTTCCCTTACCAAGAGGCTTATAAACCCTGTAGGTAAATAATTAAGAATTCCCAATTTGGGGAACTAAAGATTCTGGCTACCAGTTCTAACATGTAGGATATGTGTGTGTGTATGTTTGGGTGGAGGGGTGGTTCCCTACATCAACAAGTAATCCTCTCAACACCGGCCGGGTATCCAACAATTTAACTCAATTCTGACATTATCTACCTGAAGATAGTATCAGATTCCACAGGTTAAGGGCTTAGTCCTCTAAGACTGCCCTCTGTGGTTTTTTTTTTTTTTTAAAGATTTTATTTACTTATTTGACAGACAGATCACAAGTAGGCAGAGAGGCAGGCAGAAACAGAGGAGGAAGCAGGCTCCCCACTGAGCAGAGAGCCCGATGCGGGGCTCGATCCCAGGACGCTGGGATCCTGACCTGAGCCGAAGGCAGAGACCTTAACCACTGAGCCACCCAGACGCCCCTGCCCTCTGTTTTTGACACCAGTTGCAATTCCAGGTGGTTACCTGTTCTTCAAATGACCAGCTATAAATCAAAAGTTCCCATGAACAAAGAAGTTCTTTGGGTTACAGTTCAGGTTACAGGTTAAGGACTCAGTCCTACAAGACTGTCTCTGTTCCCACTTCAGATGCCAGTAACAAGTCCAGGTTATCACCTATGCTTTCTTACATACTCCCTCTTCAGGTTTGATTAATTTGTTAGAATGGCTCACAGAACTCAGAGAAGCATTTTATTCACTATTACTGATTTACAATAAAAAGATATAACTCAGGAACAGTCAGATGGAAGAGATGTGTTGGGCAAGTTATGGGAAAAGGTCTAGAGTTTCCGTGCCCTCCCCACGTGTGCCACTCTTCCTTGACCATGTGTTCACTAACCTGGAAATTCTCTGAACATCTTTTCAGGTTTTATAGAAGATGCATTATATAGGTATGATTGATTAAATCATTGGCCATTGGTGACTGATTCAGCCTCCATTCCCTATCCTTTCCATCTTCTCTCTTTCTTCAAGTGATGGGACTAAAAGTTCCAACCCTCTATTCCTGGTTGGTTCCCTTGGCAACCAGCCTCCATCCTTCTGTGCTTTTCAAAAGTCATCCATTAACATAAACCCAGTTGTGGTGGAAAGAGGCTTGTTATGAATAACAAGACATTCATTTTATCTTTATGGCTTTGAAGTGCTTTCAGGAACTAAGGACAAAAGACAAAATATTATAACAAAAGATGCTTTCATTGTTCTTCTGTTAAAAAATTCCAAGGTTTTGGGGATCTGTGAACCAGTAAGCATGGGTGAAGACCAAATATATATTTATTATAAATCACAGTATCACAGGAACTAATTGTAGAGTTGTCCTGTCATCCAATGTAATCTAATTACAGAGTGTGATCCACTAAAGTATGAGATCACAACAGATTTACCGTCTTTGAAATATTACTAATTCACTTGGCTGTCACTTAGAAGGACCATCTACTACTTTCTTTTTTTAAAAGTCTTTTATTTTTTTTTTAACATTTAAAAAAAATTTATTTGTGAGAGAGAGTGAGAGAGAGAGCATGAGAGGGAGGAGGGTCAGAGGGAGAAACAGACTCCCACTGAGCAGGGAGCCTATGTGGGGCCCGATCCCAATCTGGGATCATGACCTGAGTCAAAGGCAGACAGCTAACTGATTGAGCCACCTAAGTGCCCTCATCTGCTACTTTCTATCATTTTCCTACCATGTACTTACTGTAGAAAGTAGACTGCTATATGGGCTTTTTCCTTTTTTTTCCACCTGAGGAAATAGTAATGCTTCAGTTATTTTTTTTAAGAAGCCAGGAATTAAGAATTGAAATCACAGAACTAATACATGTCTTTATTATAAGTAAGTTTCCTTGAAGATTTGCTTGATACTTAGAAAGTAGAACTTGAATATTTATAGATAAATACAAATATTGTGTGCTAATCTAATCAGAAGGTAACAAGACCATTATTAGAACTTGCTGACAAACTGAAAATGCAACTTAGTAGATGAAAATGGAATTTCGGGCACCTGGGTGGCTCAGTGGGTTAAGCCTCTGCCTTCCGCTCAGGTCATGATCTCAGGGTCCTGGGATCTAGCCCGGCATCAGGCTCTTAGCTCAGCGGGGAGCCTGCTTTCCCCCTCTCTCTGGCTGCCTCCCTTCCTACTTGTGATCTCTCTCTCTCTCTGTCAAATAAATAAATAAAATCTTAAAAAAAAATAAAATGGAATTTCATGATAATTTGTATTTTTATAGATGTTATATCATTTTAAGGTAAAGTAGCATCTAATTGCAGTTACGAGTTTGCATACTCAGGAGTAAATACAGTGATTGAAGTTCTAGAACTTATATAAAAGGAAGCTTTAAACTCTATATAAGGGTAGGTTTTTAATTTTGTTACTAGGTTTTGATTCCAAAGTCTTTAAGACACAGGTACTTAGTTTTGAACTGTATGTAATGAAAAACAATTGAAAAAAAAACAGTTATGTAATCTCCAATATCAGGAAAGAAAGAAAAGAAAGTTATTGTTAAAGTCTCAAATAGGAAAGAGATGACCAATAGTAAATAGTTAAAACTTTACTATAAAAATAGAGCATATTATGCTTAGCGAAATAAGTCAACTGGAGAAAGACAACTATCACATGATCTCCCTGATATGAGGAAGTGGAGATGCAACGGGGGTGGGAGTTAAGGTGGTAGGAAAAGTAAAAATGAAAGAAGATGGGATCGGGAGGGAGGCAAACCAAAAGAGACTCTTAATGTCATAAAACAAACTGAGGGGGGTGGGGGGAAGAGGGGTTGGGAGAGGGTGGTGGGGTTACATTATATGTTTAAATAAAGCTTAAATAAAGTTTAAAAAAATCATTAAATTATAACATGTCTGTTTATTCATTTTTTTTGGAATATATGTTTCTACCAAAATGACTACCAGTGAATTACATTTCTTACATTGTTTTTCTCTTGAAGCTGGAAATAACTGCCAAGGAAATTTCAGGGAAAATATTTTAAGAATTTTATTTTAAAAATTACTTTCCAATTCCACAGATCTTTTTAAAAGCCATATTTAAAGAGAAATATTTTTCTAATAAAAGATTACCCTGTCTTTTTTTTTATATCTGTGGCTTGTATATAGAAATAAAGTATTTTTGTTTTTTGTCTTTATAGTGGCAACAGTGCTACATTTCTTACTAATTCTGATAGTTTGTAGATTCTTTGGATTTTTACATATACCAATTATATGAATTACAGTAGCATCATTTAAAAATAATTTTTAGGAATAAATTGAAAGAAAATAAGATGGACAACAACTCTATACTGAAAATTACAAATCATTATTGAGAGACAAAAAGAAATCTAAATAAAAGGAGATGGTGATATACCATATTCAAGGACTAATAGATTTAATATTGTAAAGATGTCAGATGTAAAGATGTTAATTTATAATTCAACATAACCCTCATCAAAATTCCAACAGGTTTTTAAAATTAAATTGACAAGCTGAAAACTCACACAGATACAAAGAGCTGGGAATAACCAAGTTATTCTTAGTGAACAAAAAGCTGGAGGACTGGGCGCCTCCATGGCTCAGATGGTTAAGCATCTGCCTTCAGCTCAGGTCATGATCCCAGGGTCCTGGGACCAAATCCCACATCCAGGCTCCCTGCTCAGCAGGGAGTCTCCTTCTCACTCTTCCCCCTTGCTCCCCCTGCTTGTGCTCTCACTCTCTCTGTCAAATAAATAAATAAAAATAAAATCTTTAAAAAAAAAAAGGCTGGAGGACTGAGTAAATATAAAGAGTAGAAACACATGCACAGGTGGTCAGCTGATTTATGACAGTCTTGACCTGTGTTTTCACATGCCAAATACCAAAATCAGTTCTAAAGGAAAAATTGAATATGAATGATAAAATACTAAAGTTTTTAAAGGAAACAGGAGAGCATCTGCTTGATCTTTGGTAGGCTGTGATTCAGGAAATCCGAGACCACCCCCCAGGTTCAATTTACTAGAAGAACAGAACTCAGCAAAGCTGATATACTCATGGTTACAGTTTACTGTGGTGAAAGAATACAGATTAAAATCAGCCACAGGAATAGGTGCATAGGGCAGGGTGCAGGATAGACCAGGCACAGAGAGCTTTCAGTTGTTCTCTCCCAGTGGCATTATGTGAACAATGCTTCTCCCAACAGTGATGGTTTGCAATGCACACAGAGTGTTGTCAACCAGGGAAGTTCAACCAAACCTTGATTTCCAGAGTTTTATTCACCCACCATAAATCATACTGTTAATATAGACTATTTGGCATGGTTTGAGGCCCCAAGTGAACAAAGACACTCTTTTGAGGCAGGACATTCCAGGGGCCTACAGGTTACCTTATAGGAGCCAGGGATAAGGGCTGTATCTTTCTTTGGACAAGATTAATCTTTTGCTATACTTGGGTAAAAGTTCTTAGACAGGAAATATCAAAAACTCTAGACATAAAGATAAAATGATAAATCAGTCTGTATTAAGAACTTTTATTCATTCAGAGAATGATTAACTCAGAGTAGGAGAAAGTATCTCCGGGACACCTGGGTGGCTCAGTTGGTTAAGCAGCTGCCTTCAGCTCAGGTCATGATCCCAGCGTCCTGGGATCGAGTCCCACATCAGGCTCCTTGCTCAGCAGGGAGCCTGCTTCTCCCTTTGCCTCTGCCTGCCACTTTGTCTGCCTGTGCTCGCTCCGGCTCTCTCTCTCTGACAAATAAATAAATAAAATCTTAAAAAAAAAAAAAAGAAAGTATCTCCAATACATATATTTGACAAAGATGTGTCTAGATTATGTAAAGAACTTTTAGAAATCAGTAAGAAAAAACACCCCAATGATGGTAGGGGTAGGGGGACAATAAGCAAAAGACTTAAGAGGGCACCTTTGAAAATATAAACCTCACCTTTATTAGTTATCAGCCTAACAAATTTAAGTCATAATATGACACCACTATGTACCTAGACAAAAATGAATAAAATGAAAAAGATAGACAATACCAGACTTGACAAAAATGTGAAGCAATCATATCTCTTATACAATGCTAGTGGGAAGGTCAATTGGTACTTTGGAAAACTGTTTGGCAGTATCTACTAAGGGTGAATATATGCATACCCTATGACCTAGCAATTTTATTTCTAAATGTATACCCAAGGGAAAACTCGTGCATTCATTCACCAACAGACATACACTAGAGAATTCATTGCAACACTATAATAGAAAAAAAAAACGAGGAATATTCAAATGTCCATTAACAAAGAATAGATAAGTTGTGGTATATTCACATGGTAGAATATAATATAGCATTGAGAATTAACAATCTACAGCTATGCAAAATGATATGGATGAATTTCACAAAATACTGAAGAAAAATCAGACAAAGCAGTGCATTCTGTTTATTGCACTTACATAAAATAGAAAATCAGAAATTAGGAATCAGTTTATTAGTTATTCTTAAGCAATACAAAAGGCATATAGTGACTGGAAGGTGCACAAGAAAGGTTCCAACAACAACTGTCCCAAGAAACAACAACAATAATATACATGGCAATGCAAATCCAAGGAGAAAAAGACACTTTTTTCAAGGAAGCCAAAAAGTCTGCAGAAACCTGATACCTAGATACATTTCAATCTACAAAACAAAATGCTTAGCTTCTCTATGGTATTTACATTCAAGATACCTGAAGTTTTCCCAGGAATAAGTAGATACTTATTTGCATTTGCTTTATAGATGATTCTTAAAGAGACAAAAGTAATTAACTTCTTAAGAGGCAGACATAACTTTTAAAAGATTTTTTATGGTGGGGATGCCTGGGTGGCTCAGTGGATTAAGCCTCTGCCTTCGGCTCAGGTCATGATCTCAGGGTCCTGGAATCAAGCCCCACATATGGCTCTCTGCTCAGCGGGGGGCCTACCTCCCTCTCTCTGCCTGCCTTTCTGCCTACTTGTGCTCTCTCTCTATCAAATAAATAGATAAAATCTTAAAAAAAAAGAATTTTTATGATCTGTACTCATCAAGGTTTCAAAAGCAATGTGCCACCTTTTTGCACAAATAGGGTATAATAAAATATTTTATCATTGTCCCTGGTTCCTGACATAAAGCTCCTAAAGCTAAAGCGTTTGGAGTTTCCTTAGAGATAAGTCAGTCCTCCAGTAGTTTCAGAATGGGCGCTGGTTACTGGAAAAACCAAACCATGATTCAAAGCTGGGAACTTTCAGTCTGACTTCTAAATACCAGAAAGGGGACAAGGACTGGGGATTGAATTAATCACCGAGAATAATTTAATCAGCCATGTCTATGTAATAATATTTCCATAAAAGCCCTTAATTGATGGGGTTTGGAGTTTCCCAATTGAACTCATCTAAGGTGCTGAGGGGGTAGTGCACTCAGGGAAGGGTAGAAGCTCCACATCATAAGCCACCCCTATCTATACCTTGCCCTACACATCTCTTCCATTTGACTGTTCCTGAGTTATGTTTTATATTAAAACAGTAATCACAAGTAAAATGCTTTCCAGAGTTCTGCAAGTTGTTCTAGTGAGCTATTAAACCGACAGTGGCAGTCAGAGGAATTCATGAATAATTAGTGTGCTGAGCAGAAATGTAGGTACCCTTGGCACTCTATGTCCCTAGCTTCTGAAGTGGGTATGGTCTTGAGGGGCTAAGCTCTGCAATTTGAGGAGCCTGATGCTAACTCTTAAGAGTTGCTGCCAGAATGGAACTGAATTGAATTGTTAGACACCTAGTTGGTATAAGAATTCGTTGATGTGAAATAAAAAACTCTAAACAAATATCTCTTTTCACAATGACAGTTGTTATGGTCTGAATTGTGACTCCTCCGTTCCCCCAATTCCTATGTTGAAATCCTTACCCTTAACACTACAGAATGACCATATTTGGAGATGAATTCTTTAGAGAGATGAATAAGCTAAAATGAGACCATTAGCCGGGATCCTAGTCTAATCTGACTGGTGTCCTCATAAAAAGAGGAAATTTGGGTGTATAAGCAGACACTAGAGGTGTATACACTTGGAGAAAAGATATGAAGAAGGAACAAATGTGCAGCCGTCTCCAAGCCAAGGAAAAAGGCCTCAGAGGAAATCAACACTGCTGGCATGCTGGCACATTACTCTTAGACTTTCAGCCTTCAGAATTGAAGAAAATAAATTTCTACTGTTTAAGCCACTTAGTCTGTGGTATTTTGTTATGGCAGCCCTAGCAAACACAATTTATTTTTCTCCGATTTTATATGCTTATTTTAGATTAGATTCACTTCCTCTGATTTTATGTGCTTATTTCAGACCAGGGTTTTTAGCCTGGAAATTAAGGAGTGCGTTAGCTAATATCCATCGCTCACACTATCCCAACCTAAGGATTTGAATCATAATTTTCATACTTAAAAACAATACATGGATCATACATCAGCAGTATCAAGATCTAGTAGAAGAATATCTCAAAGCACAGAACAAAAACACAAACAGTTGGAAAGTATAAAAGATCAGAGAACAGAAGGACACATACAGAAGACTCAATAGTGAATAACACAGGAGTTCCAAAAGGAGGAAGAATAAAAATGAGATAACATCAATAATTAAACATTTTATAGAAAAAAAATTGTCTTGAATTGGAGAAAGATATTTGTTTACAGAATAAAAGAGCTCAGGCAGGATTGATGAAGAAAAACACTATTGTGGAAAATAAGACCATAGGCTCACAACTTAATATAAGACTTTGTTAATTTACTAAGAATGATATGGCAGAAAAGGAGGGGAGTTCCCATCAGCTATTGCAAAGTAATCATAACCGATTTCTTAATACATCAAAATTATCATGGTTTGCTTCTATACAGTACTGCAATCAAATCCTAGTTCCAAGATTTACATTATAGTCAACAGGGAAGACAGGACTTCAGTGACCATTAATGAGAAAGGAAAAATCAGCAGTCACAAATCAGCAAACACAACAGTTACCTGAAAGAGGTGCCAGTATCATACAATGAGAAGGTGTCATGGAAACTATTATTAATATCTGAAGGACCCATCATTTTGTTGAGATTTCAACTTCTTCCACATACTGACTTAATGCTACCTGGTTATAGACATGTTAGAAATAATCTATTTAAATTTCTGAATCCAGAGGATAAAGAAAAGTACAGTTAGCTAATGGAGGAAGACTACTTATGAAAGAAAAAAGAATCAGACAGGAACCAACTCTTTACTTACAGTATTAGAAGTGAGAAAGTTTAATATAATTTATATTTAGAGAAAGGACTATATGATCCATTGACTATAATGCAATCAAGATAACATTTATCAGTGTCAAAGAAAGTTGTTTGTGAATATGTGCTAGAATATATCACTCAGCATCACACCGGAGGAAATAGTATAGGAAAAGACTATAATCAAACAACAACAACAACAACAACCCAAAAAAACCCACCCAAAAAACCACCTCAAGACATGGGAAGATAGAGTAAATGAAAGAATGATGAGCTCTGACACATCTGTTACCTAAGGAGATATCTAAACTGATGCAGAGTGACTGAATATGTGTAATATAAATACTAACTGGTCTTCTTGAAATAAAAGCGACATACTGCATAGGAATCCTGATAATAGACTCTAAAGGCAATTAAAATATATCAACAAATCCTAGGAACTTGTGAGTGGGGAGAGAAGTGAAAGTATTCTAAAGGGCTCATCCAGAGAAGGAACAGAGCACCCAGCAAACAGAAATAGGTGATATCTTATTTGCATATAACCCTTATTTTTGTATGGATTTCATTTTGAATGTATGAAAATATAATCACCAGTTCATGAAAAAGTGCTATGGAATTTCATAATTACAAAGAGGAAAAGATAAGTAATAGTAATGATCAAACAGGAAAACTATATAAGAGAAATAATTAAAGTAAGGATATATTTTTAAAAATATGTTGAAAGGAATAAAACATGAATGATTAATTTTCTCAATGTATAAAGCAGCTTCTCAGATTGGCTTGAAAAAAACAAAACCTATCAATATACTCCTTAAAAAAATGTTTAAACAAAGTAGTGAAGAAATGTTGAAAATTTAAAAATGGCATAAGAGATAAGCAATTGCATAACAGAAAAATTGAGGAAAGACAACATTAATAGAAGATAAAGTGAATTAAGGTTAAAAGTTCTAAATAAGATAAAGACTATGCAATGACAAAAGGCACAGTTTACAAAGAGCATATAACAGTTATAAGCCAGTTTTTAAGGTATTACCAGCTTCAGATTTACTGTTCAATATTGTAATTCTGGAATTAGAACTCTGAAAAGCACTTCTGATTTGTCAGTTTTCTCCCTGTTGAGCTTTGGCGATAAGGGGCAATAAAGGGTTATCAAAAGATAGAAGATGAAAGAAACTGTTCTTTTTCTTACCATTTGTATCTTGTTCTATTAGCATCACCATAATACATCTTTACTCTGCAGTGACATTTCCTTACTGTAGCAGCAGCTGACTCTGCAGTTTTCTGAACACCATGTTTATTGTGCCACTTCAGGTAAACCAACATTAATGGTCTTCCAGCTTCTTTTTAGGGTTAAACCCCAATCCCAGGAGTCCACTCATCTGAGCTCAGAAATGCCAGCATCAACCAACAGGACACCCTTCTTTGGCATCTCCGCTCTGGATATTGTCATTGCTACTGCAGTTTCTAGCTCTGTGTTATTCAAGGATTCTTGTCATGCCTTTTGGTTCTTTAATACCTAATTAACTTTTAGATTTTTTATATTAAATTATCTCATTTAAATAACTGTAAGAGGGCACCTGGATAGCTCAGTCGTTAAGCATCTGCCTTTGGTTCAGGTCAAGATCCCAGAGTCCTGGGATTCAGCCCTCCATTGGGCTCCCTGCTCCGCAGGGGCTCCCTGCCAGGTGGGAAGTCTGCCTCTCCCTCTTCCACTCCCCCTGCTTGTGTTCTCTCTCTCTCTCTGTCAAATAAATAAATAAAATCTTTTAAAAAATTTTTAAAAAATAAATAACTAAGGTTTTGAGAAGATGGTCAGGGAGTTGATACCATAGATTTGAGATTTTTTAAATTCCCACGTAAAAACAGATGTAACAATTATAATGTCATATTATAAAGCGAGCAACAAATAATATTTACAAACAAATAAGATAACAGTGTATCCTTACAAGTTTCAAAATAAAAGCAAGTGGAGAAATGCCATCAGTAGACATGAGACCTGTACCTTCTGGGTGTCTATGCAGGGAAAATAATGGGGTATTTGATGGACCTGAGGACAGAAGAGCCCCACATAAACTAAAAAGTATTCACTGGAAATCATGGCAATTCAATATGGGAACAGTAACTAAAACCAGAAGAGATTTAGCATTTTCAATAACCAGTAAGTCTTAAGAACTGGCTAATTCCCATAAGTTCTCATAGGGCTTCCTCCAAGTACAAGGTTTCATACTGAAGAGAAATTGCTATGATAAAACAAATTTTTTCAGATTAGAAACAACTTAAATGAAGGAAAAAGAAGGTCTAGATAAAACAGAAAAGGAAGCAGCTAGAAACTGCCCCAACCAAGCCATTGTAGTTTTACTAATACATGAAAACAACATAAAAAAGGATCTCATAGGGGCACCTGGGTGGCTCAGTGGGTTAAAGCCTCTGCCTTCGGCTCGGGTCACAGTCTCAGAGTCCTGGGATGGAGCCCCACATCAGGCTCTCTGCTCAGCGGGGAGCCTGCTTCCTCCTCTCTCTCTTTGCCTGCCTCTCTGCCTAACTGTGATCTCTCTGTCAAATAAATAAATTAAATCTTTTTTTTTAAAAAAAGGATCTCATAACTAGTTAGAAAAGCTATCTGAACTAAATCTAAGAAATCATGAAAATTAAATTTATATAAAAGTAAGAATAGAAAATAGAAATAGAAAACTATTGAAGTCAAATACTTGGCAAGTAACTATAAGAAAACACGACAATAATAGAATAACCCTGCAGGCAAAGAAAACACACTAGAAAGACATATTGAACATACATGCAAATTGAAACATACCATTTCGAAATGAGTTAAAAATATTAGGAAAAGATAGAAGGTATGTAAAAACAACAAGAATCAGAACTAGAAAAACTCAAAATAACCCATATTACTCAAAAAATAAAAATCTATTTGAGAATTGAATAAACTAGAGAAAGCATATACTCAAATACAACAAATAATATCTTACTAGAAATAGTAGATTAAAAGAAAAACTTAAAATAACAAAAACAAAATGAGATAAAAAGAATTTGAGAGAAAATGAAAAATATTAGAGATATAAAAAGATTTGACATATGGAAATGGTAGTTCATTTAAAAAAAGGAAATTTAGGTAATAGAACAAATATAAAAAACTTGCTGAGGGGTGCCTGGGTGGCTCAGTTGTTGGGCGTCTGCCTTTGGCTCAGGTCCTGATCCTGGGGTCCTGGGATCAAGCCCCACATTGGGCTCCCTGCTCAGCAGGATGCCTGCTTCTCCCTCTCCCACTCCCCCTGCTTGTGTTCCCTCTCTCGCTGTCTCTCTCTTTCTGTCAAATAAATTAAATCTTGAAAAAAAAAACTTGCTGAAAGTATTATTATAAAATAGGTGTTAAGAGAGCATAGGGTTAACTGATAATATCAACCCAGAACAACCAAGACCAAGACCTATTCTAATAAAATGGACTTAAAAGAAACAGAAAAAAAAAAAATCCTTTGGGAATCTAGGGAAAAGAGCATATATTTAGTAAGGGCATCAAAATGATATTACCATGAGATTATTTTTTAGCATCAATACTCTAAGCCAAAAAAATAGAGTAACACATTTAAAATACTTAAATGCAACAAGGCATAAATAGGATAAAGCAAATGAGTAATTATGATATATTCTATATCTATTATTTTGTGTGGCCTTGAGAACCAGGATTTTCAGTGTGGAAGAAACAAAGTACAGATGTAAAATTAAAAAGGTTATATAAAAACCGTGTAGTTCTGAATTTGTAAAATCCTAGAAAAAAAAATTATCAACCAGTAGCAAACAGTGGCCCTAGTTTCCATACTATTGCTTGTGTACATACCTTTTTTGTTTGTTTGTTTGTTTGTTTAAAGGAAACCATGGCTGCTTTAAGAAATTACTTATGATGAAATTAGCAGATACATTCTTTAAAATGTAAATATTTTGAAAGATTTATAGGAAAACATGGAAATGAGAGGAATGGAAGATATAAAAAAAAAACTAAAATGAAAGATTTAGATCTAAAATATATATCCAAATGAAGAAAAACAAAAAAACAATAAATGAGCTTAATGGCTGACTGTACACTAAAATAAAAGATAAATGAACTGAAGATATAGCAAACAACTACAAACTTTGAAGCTAAAGGATAAAGAGCAAAAGGGCTGAAAGTAAATGAATACTTTGATTCTTGTGACTGTACAATATTAAGTATCAAGTAATCTAAAATAAGTACAGATGGTGTCCCAGAAGAGGGGCGCAGAAAATTTTTTAATGAAATAACAGTCAAATATTTTTCAAATTTGAAGAAAATTATATATGCACAACAGTCTGAAGTCTAGTGAGTCCCTAGCAGAGTGAACAAGAAAATCGTACCAACAGATGTAAATTATTGAAAATTAATGACAAAGAAAAAAATTTAAATGAGCCAAAGACAAAAAAAGGCATTTTAGCTGTAGTGCAATTAATAAAATAAGAATTAACATTGACTTTTCATTAGAAACAATATAAGCTGGAGGGCAATGGAAAAACATCTTCAAAGTACTGAAAGAAAGATCTATAACCAGATTCTATATCTAGTTAAAATATCCTTCAAAACTGAAGGCAAAGTGGAGACATTTTCAGACAAAGCTAAGAAAATATATCACAAACCAACACTATAAGAAATGATAAAGGAAGTTATTTTAGACTTAATAAAAATAATGCCAGATGGAAATGTGGACCTACACAGATGTTCTAACAACCCAATTAAAGGAAGAGATTTTCAGGTTGGGTAAAAAAGCAAGGCAAATTTCATGATGTGCACAATAATCACTTTCAATATGAAGACAATGGTAGGTCTTTAGTTGTAAAAGAAAGCTAACATGGCTATATTGATATCAGAAAAATAAACTTCAGGTGAAATGGTATTACCAAAGTAAAGAATGTCATCTCGTAATAATTAATGGATCAATTAATCAAAAGGGATACAAGTCTTGAATGTATACTCACCTAACGACTGAGTTTCAAAATGCATGAAACCAAAACTACAAGAACTGAAAGGAAGATTACATTAATCCATAATTATGGTTGAAGATTTCAACACTGTTTAGTAACTGATGAAAGAAGTTAACAGCAAATCACTAAGTTTATAAAAGATATGAACAACAATATCATCCTGCTTAACCTAATTGGAATACAGAAAACTACATCCAACAAAAAATACATGTTCCTTTTGAGTGCACAGAAAATACTCATCAAGATAGATTATATATTGAACCACAAAAACAGTCCAATAAATATAAGGTAGTCAATATCATATAGCATTATTCTCTGACTATAATTAAATGAAATATAAAAATAATAAAAAAATTGGGGTGCCTGGGTGGCTCAGTGGGTTAAAGCTCAGGTCATGATCCCAGGGTCCTGGGATTGAGCCCCACATCGGGCTCTCTGCTCGGCGGGGAGCCTGCTGCCCCCCACCACCTGCCTGTCTGCCTACTTGTGATCTCTGTGTGTCAAATAAATAAATAAAATATTTTAAAAAATTAAAAAATTTATCTGTAAATAAATACCTAAGTATTTGAGAATTAATTACACAGGTTTAAATGACCTGTGATTCAATGAATAAATAACATGGAAATTTAGAAAATACGTTGAACTGAACTGAAATGATATGAAATTATTTTTTAATTATAGTGAGAATACACATAAAAACTTGTACAGTGCAGCTAAAGTGATCCCTAGAAGGGAGTTTATAGCTTTAAGTGCTAATATTTTAAAAAATGATAATAGTAAGAGAAAACATTTTAAAAATTAATGACCTATTTTAAAGAGCTGAAAATTAAGTCCAATATAAGTAGAATGAATGAAATAAAGAATAGAATTATGAATTAAACAATAAATAGAAAAAAATCAAGTGAACAAAGAGCTAGTTCTTTGAAAAGATCAATAAAAATGATAAACCTCTTGCTAGAATGATCAGAAAAAATGAAGGAAGATAAAAAAATGTCAAATATAAGGGAATAAAAAAAGATAAATCTCTATGGAGCTTATAAACATTAAAAGAATAATAACTACCTATTTTGTGAAAAAAACTGACTACTTAAAACTGATAAAATTGAAATAATCTGAAAGATCAAATTAACAAAATTGGCACAGAAAAAAAAATGTGAAAAACTCTCCCATTAAACATGAAATTTATTTTTTAAAGACTCCCCACCTTTAAAACAAAACCAAAGTCATCAGTCCTAAGTGATAGGACTGGTAAATTTAAGAAAAGATTGAAAGAAAAGTGACACTAATCTTACATAGATTTGAGAAAACAGTGGGAATGAAATACTTCCAACTCATTTTAGGAGATCAACATTGTCCTAATACTTAAAACTAGACAGAGACGTTACAAGGAAATAAAATTACAGATCAATATCTCTTATGAAGGTAAATGCAAAAATTCTTATCAAAATATTATAAATCTAACCTGGTAATACATAAAAATAATGTATCCTTGCCAAGTAGTATTTATCCCAGATATACAAAATTGATTTAACTTTCAAAAAATACAGATTTTTAACTTGAAATGGATCAGAGATCTGATTTTAAAAGCTAAAACATTTTGAAACTTCTAGAAGAAAGCCAAGTAGAAAATCATTACAAAACTGGGGTAGACAAAGATTTTTGAGATAAAACACCAAAAATTCCCATCATAAAGGCAAAAAATAATAAGCTTATCACAATTAAAAACTCTTTAATTTTTTAAAATGCCTTTTGTAAATTTTAATATATTCTTTAATAAAATAAGGAATTAAAGTGACTGGGGAACTGGTCACAAAGGTTATTGAGAGAGTGGGTATGTGGGATCTGAGATGTAATTGGTTGAATATGTAAATTTCAGGCATCCATGAGGAGATCATCCTGACTGTTGACATCCTGAAGTAATGCTCAATGCCAAGAAATCTCCTTGACCTTTAAAAATCTATTTGGCAAGGTAAGGCCATACTTCATCCCAAGGTAGAATGTGAAAGCAGCTATATACCTTAGGACTAACTTAAAATCTATTATTCTTTTGTAAACATCATTTATTGTTTGATTCTGACTTTCCTACTCCTTTTCTTATTTCCAGTTTCTTCTCAATCATCAGCTATTAACAGTGCTCATCCAACTCATCCTTACTGAATTGTTTTTCTTTGCTTGATGCTGTAGAAGTGCTGAAAGAGCCCATAGTGATAACTACCTTTCTTCTTTTCTTCTGTGCTTCCCACTCAGGATTGTTTTATTATCCATTTTCTAGGTGTAAACCTGTATTATAGTGTGTTTTGTTATGACACAGTTGCATTTTCCATTCCTTTCAGAGTGGCCTTAAGAAATGTTATTATTTTAGGTTTTGCAACAGTGTTTTTATTTTATTTTTTTCCAGTTTTATTGAGATATAATTGATACATAGCACTGTATAAATTTCAGGTGTATAGCCTGATTCAACTCACGTATTTGTGAAAAGATTACCACAGTAAATTTAGTTAACTTCCATCATCTCATATAGATTAAAAAAAAAGGAAAATGTTTTTTTCCTTTTGATGACAACTCTTTACTCTTTTAACAGCTTTCAAACATACCAGTCTTAACTGTAGTCATCATGTACATTACATCTGTAGTATTATTTATCTTATAACTGAAAGTTTGTTCCTTTTGACCACCTTCCATCCAGTTCCACCTTCCACAACCCACTGTCTCTGTTAACCACAAATCTGATCTCTTTTTTCATGAGTTTGGAGGGGTTTTTTGTTTGTTTGTTTCTTCAGATTCCACATATAAGTGAGATCATATGATATTTGTCGTTTTTTAACTTATTTCACTTAGTATAATATCCTGAAGGTCCATCACTGTTTTCCCAAATGTCAGGATTTTGTTCTTTTTTTTTTTTAATGGTTGAATATTCCACTGAATGTGTATTATTTATGAATTATGTTTGTATTACCACAACATCTTTATCCATTCATCCATGAATGGACACTTGGGTTGTTTCTGTGTCTTAGCTATTATAAATCATGCTACCATGAACATAGGGGTCCAGATATTTTTGACAGTGCTTTCATTTCCTTCAAATATATTCCCAGATGTGGAATTACTGGAGCATATGGTAGTTCTAATTTTAAGTTTTGGAGGAACCTCCTTACTATTTTCCATAGTGGCTATACCAATTTACATTTCTTTTTTTTTTTTTAATTTTTTTAAAAGATTTTATTTATTTATTAGTTAGAGAGAGAGAGAGAGATCGAGCACAGGCAGACAGAGAGGCAGGCAGAGGCAGAGGGAGAAGCAGGCTCCCTGCCAAGCAAGGAGCCCAATGTGGGACTCCATCCCAGGACGCTGGGATCATGACCTGAGCCGAAGGCAGCCGCTTAACCAACTGAGCCACCCAGGCGTCCCCCAATTTACATTTCTACCAACGGTGTGCGTGTTCCCTTTTTTCCACATCCGTATGAGCATTTGTTATCTCTTTTTGATTATGCTGTGAGGTGATACTGTGGTTTTGATTTGCATTTCCCTTTAGGATATTGAGCACGTTTTCATGTATCCATTGGCATTTGTATATTTTCTTTGGTCACATTTTTTAATTGGATTTTAGGGGGTTGCTATTGAGTTGTATGAATTCTTTATATGTTTTGGGTATTAGCCTTTTATCAGATATATAGTTTGGAAATATCTTTCCCATTTTGTAAGCTATCTTTTTACTTTGATCAAAATTTTTTTTATTTCTTTGTTTTTGTTTTCTGTGTAGAACTTTTTAATGTTGGGCGACCCACTTATTTATTTTTTACTTCGTTGCTTGTGCTTTAGGTGTCATACCTAAAAAGATCATTGCCAAGACCATTTCAAGGTTTTTTCCTTGTGTTTTCTTCTAGGAGTATAAGGTTTCTAATCTTTAAACTAAGTTTCTAAGTCTTTAAACTACTTTGAATTCATTTTGTGAGGTATAAGATAAGAGTTTAGTTTAATTTCTTTACATGGGAATATCCAATTTTTCCAGCACCATTTATTGAATAGACTGTCTTTTCTCCATTGCGTATTCCTGGCTCTCTGGTCAAATGTTTGTTGATTGTATACACGTGAGTTTATTTCTGGGTTCTTGATTCTGTTCCATTGGTCCATATGTCTCTTTTAATGTCAGTATGATATGATTTGGTTACTATAGCTTTATAATATAGCTTAAAATCAGGAAGTATGATGCCTCCTATTTTTTTTCTTTTCTCAGGATAACTTCTGCTTTTTAAAACACTCCATTAAGAAAATGAAAAGGCGGGACGCCTGGGTGGCTCAGTTGGTTAAGCAGCTAGCTGCCTTCGGCTCAGGTCATGATCCCAGCGTCTTGGGATCTGGGATTGAGTCCCACATCAGGCTCCTTGCTCGGCAGGGGGCCTGCTTCTCCCTCTGCCTCCGCCTGCCACTCTGTCTGCCTGTGCTCGCTCTCGCTCTCTCTCTCTCTGACAAATAAATAAATAAATAAATAATCTTAAAAAAAAAAAAGAAAATGAAAAGGCAAGCCATAGATTGGGAGAAAAAGTTACATATATATATATATATATATATATACACACACACATATATATAATTATATAATATATTACATATTTATAATTATATTTTATATAAAATCATTTGTTTGTGAATAATATATAACTGGTAAATAAATGCTGAAAAGATATTCATTATCAATAGTCAGAAAAACACAAACTGAAACCCAGATGACCAAATGACTATAAACCCTTTAATTCGACCAAGATGAAAAGAACTAGGAATACCAAGTATTGGCAAGAATGTAAGACAACAGAAACTCAAACATTGCTGGTGATATTGAAAAATTGCACACTTTAGAACACTGTTTAACAGTTTTACAACATCTTAGAAAACATTTACACAAATAAGTCAATGTCAAGAAATAGTCTAAAAATTTACCTTATTCCAAAAATGAAGAGAAAATTATATAGAATTTCATCCCAATAATAATCAGTGCTGGAAGGCTATGAAACATCATTTACATTTCCCCAGAAAAAGAAAGAACATCCAAAGAATTTGATACAAAACCAAATTATTGCACAGGTTTAGGCTAACAGATATTATAAACCTATAAAAATCATAGGATAAATTATATCACTTTTGAAAAGGAAACCACTGAAATTATTAAAAAGAAAATAAACAAGCCTAAAGCTAAACCAAAGAAAAAACAGAAACTTGTAGCAAACATTTAAAAGTAAAAGAAGAAGGGGTGCCTGGGTGGCTCAGTCAGTTAGGTGTCTGGCTCTTGATCTTAGCTTAGGTCTTGATCTCAGAGTTGTGAATTAAAGTTCTGCGTTGGGCTCCACACTGGGCATGGAAGCTACTTAAAAAAAAAACAAAAAAACAACAAAAAACAAACCCATAAAATAATTTGACAGAACTAAGTCCAAACATATCTCTCAGGTGAATGAATTTACATGGAATAAACTTACCTAGTAAGAGAGAAAACTCTTAGATTGAATCACAAAGCAAAACCCAAGTATAAGCTATAGATTAAAGAGATCTAATCTAATCCAGAAAAGTTGAAAATTAATAGTTGGTATAGACATAACTGCAAGTGCCTACAAAATAAAAATAGGGGATATTTGTGCATGTTTTTCCCCAGTTTTACTGAGAAAGAATTGGCATACGTCACTGTATAAGCTTAAAGTGTACAGCATGATGGGTTGATTTCCATGTATTGTAAAATGATTCCACAATAAGTTTAGTTAATATCCACCATCTCATGTAGATAAACTAAAAAGGGAAAGGAAAAAACAATGTCTCCTTGTGATGAAAACTCTTAGGTTCTACTCTCAAAAACTTTTCTACATACCATACGGCAATGTTAACTTTAGTCATTATGCTATATATTATATCTGTATTATTACTTTATATGATTAAGATAAATATAAGATATAAGATAAACATAAGATAACTAGAAGTTTGTACCTTTTGACCACCTTCTTCTAGTTCCCCCTCCTACCATCCCTGCCTCTGGTAATCAATTATGATCTCTTTCTATGAGTTTAATGTTTGTTTATTTTTCCTGGATTCTGTATATAAATGAGATAATACTGAATTTGTTTTTTTCTGTCTGACTTATTTCCCTTAGCATAATGCCTTTAAGTCCCATTCATGTTGTTGCAAATGGCAGGATTTCCTCATATTTATGGCTGAATAATATTCTATTATATATATATTTATGTTATAATTATATATACACATTTATAATTATAACTAAGTATAAATATATGTATGTGTGTATATATGTATTATATATGTGTGTGTATATGTGTGTGTGTGTGTGTGTGTGTGTGTGTATCCTCATCTTTATCCATTCATCCATCAGTGGACACTTAGGTTTGTTTTTATTTCTTGGCAATTGTCAATAATGCTGCTATGAATATGGGGCTATAGATATCTTTTCAAGTTAGTGTGCGTGTTTATATATATATCAATTTTTTCACACTAATTGTTAGATGCTTATCAATCCCATTTCCTCTTCCACATGGGGAAACTACATTTCCCAGCCCAAACTTCAATATGGGTATGGCCTGGTGACTGGATTCTGGCTAAAGTAATGTGGTGGACAGGATACACCCACTTGCATGTCTAACAATAAAATGTTTCATGCAGTCTTCTCACTTTTTCTCTTGATTAACGATAAGCAAAAGACGCTACATAAAATTCTGAGGGGGCCATAGAACATGACTTGAATTAATTTGCTCTTTTCTAAATATCAGTATGTAATTAATAAATTATACTTATTCCTCTAGAGAGTATAGCCCCCCACATAAACAGGTGACATCTTCAGGGGTGATTTCCTCCTTCTGGGGGCTGTACTTAAATCCCAACTATCAGATATCCTTAAACTTCGGGGGAAAGGTAATGTTGAAATATTGCTGAGAGTAGTGCAATATAAAAACCATTTTCATTCGCCTACTTTCCACCATATAGAGTTTATGAATCATTAAAGTCTTATACAACTATTAATAATTTCAGGTCAGTCTAACCATCTGATGAGAATGATCTCATTCCTGTCATATCCCTTTGTCTAGATAATTTCTTTTGCTATATCGTGTACTAACTCTTGGCATAGGGTTATGATTTGGGGTTCTTCTGGTAGCTGATCTTTTAACTATAAACTAGTTGCCAACTCCTAGTTATCACTTTTATTGCTAAATATATCTTGTTACTATCTCCTGGAACCACTTTTCAAATCTTTCATTTAACCCATATGCAATCCTATGATTTTCTTTCATACAAAGTGGAATTTTCTGTTGTGTTTTTTTTCTCTTTAAGATGTAAAGAATTTCTGGCTATGATATTTATAGATTTTTTTTGCAGATGATCTGGTGGTTGTAACTAGTGATAGATTATATAAATGTATTAAAATGTATTTGAGCAGTAAAATAGCACCACATTTTAGATTTCAAAGTCCTATTTAACTGCTCTAAAATCTCAGCCTTAACCAATCACTGTTGACAAAATGATGAATGTTATACTCTTTTAAAAGTTTCCTTATGAGATTATTTAAAATTCCCCCTGTTTCCCCTATCCCGTATGTCTGGAGTGTCTGTACTTCCTTGGCCCAAATCAAATATTGCTTTAGGAGTTTGGGCAATATAATGGCCTCCTTTGTCTCTTAGACCCTTGGCTAAGGTAAAGTTTAAAAGTACATCATTGAATGTTTAATCATCCTCTGTTACACTTGAAATTGGCTCCATATTCTCCAAGTCTATTTGTCAATGTTATTCCATATCTAAAATCACCCTATTGTTTTCTTAAGAAAATAAAAGGCACTTTATTATAATGAGCATAAATATTTTTTCACTTAAAGATTATAGTACCTGATTTAATTTTCCTTCTTGTTCCTCCTTAACTGCTTCTGAAAAACACAGCCTGTTAGCTAATAGTTCCTAGGATATAGTAAATTCCTAAACAAGCATTGGGCCTTGTTAAATGATGAGGATTTATTAAAATAGTGGTTGTATTACTTTTCTAAAGCTGCCATAATAAAGTATCACAAACTAGGTGGCTTATAGAAATGAGGACAAAATCTATTATCTCATAGTTTTGGAGGCTAGAAGTCTAAAATCAGGTGTCTACAGGGTTATGCTCCCACTGAAGCCTGTAAGGGAATCCTCTCCTCCATATCATTCTAGCTTTTGGTAGTTTGCCAACAATTTTTGGCATTCTTTGGCATGTAGATGCATTACTCCAGTCCTCTATCTTCATGTGGTATTCTCCCTACATCTCCTCCTGGAAGCTTTCCTCCTTTTGAAGCTCAGACTTCTGGACAGTAGAGTGTAAGTTTGTGGGTACAGGAAGCAAAAAATTTGCTAGTGGATACTAGGAATGGTGGTGAGTGATGACGCTCCCATATCCTCTAGGAAGCTATTTATGTCTAAATTAGTATCCTGTATATACTGTTGTTTTTCCCTTAGGCAGGATTCACAGGTCCAGAAATCAAGGGATAGAAAAAACTCAAAAATAGAGGCAAAATTTTTGACTTTATATTCTTGAGTTTGCTATACCTTTTCACTAGCTTATCATAGTGAGGTTAGTATCATTGTCATTCACTTGGAGTTTTTGAGTATAAGATATATATTTACTGTTAGAAAAGTATGTGGACACTATGCCATGGTTTATTCACCTCTTTTTTGTGTGTAACTTTATTATTTTTGAAATACTTTTACATATATTGTGTTGTTTAAACAAAAAACCTTTGAAGTAGATTTATTGCTTTTTTAAATAAGAAAACTAAGGTTCAAGGCAGTTAAACAATTTGTGTTCAGACGTGTAACTAGTTTAGTGGCAAATACAAAGCTCAAAATCCACTATTTTTTCCTACTAACAACTCAGCTTTGGAACAACTTTAAAAATGGAATACTCAAGCAAATATTGTAATAAAGACTAATGTATTAAAATTCTCCTTTTAAACTTTTAAAACTAATGCTGCTTGTATGAATCTTGTTCTAAAAAATACAATAGCTTAAAATCTAATGTTCATTCATCATTTACTTCCTTTTTTTTAAAGAGTCTATTTATTTATTTATTTATTTATTGAGAGACAGAGTGTGTATGTGTGTGTGTGTGTGTGTGTGTGTGTGAGCAGGGGGGAGGAACAGAGGGGGGAGGAGAGGGAAAGAACCTCAAGCAGACTCACACTGAGCACAGAGCCCAAGGTGGGACTTGATCTCATGACTCTGACATAATGACTTGATCCAAAACCAAAAGTTGGAGGCTTAACTGACTGAATCACACAAGTGCCCCTTTTCATCATATACTTCTAAAAATATACTTCTGGATTGTTTGAATATTAAAGTATATGATAAAACAATTTTAACAAACAGTTACAGCTGAAAATTATCATTTCTTAATCATGAAAATATTTTTTTAGTTATAGTTTAAGAAGACCTCATGCATCATCCAAAATAATTTTCAAAATTACTTCATGTATTTATCCCAAGGACATTTAACAAGTTGTAGGGGCAATATTTCCTTTTATTTATGTTTTCTGTAGTTAAGGATCGCAAGTTATCAGGTGCCAGTGTTTAGGTCACAGGTATAACTCCTAAAAGAAGTAATCTACTTAGAAAGGAAATGACTACCCACTTTGTTTAAAATCAGTCCTGTGTATTAATTTAAAAGAGGAAAAACGTATACCTTTCTGTAGAGATGATGATCTAAATATCTATCTGCACCCCAGATTGCTTTTCTGAGCTCCAGATATACTTATCTGCCATAATGACCCTATCCACTGGGATGACCACTAGGCATTTCAAACATAACCTGGTCTTGCCAGAACTCTTGTGTTAGCCCTTTATCCCTGTCTTCGTAGAAGCTGAAATCTAAGACATTTTTATTTCCTCTTTCCTTCACACCCTATATCCAAACTTTCTGCAACAACTGTTGGATTTACTTTCAAATTATAACCCAACCACTTCTTGAAAACTCTGCTGCTACTGCCCTAGTCCAAGTTGCCATCATCTCTCACCCTAACTACTGCAGTAGTCTGCCTGCTTTTATGAAACCATTATCCTACCATCCAGGCTTTACATGGAAGCCAGATTGATATTTTTACAATGTAAATTAAACCATATCTGTTACTCCACAGCCCAGAATATGGCCCAATGTCCTTATCTTGGTTTAAGGACCTACATAGCCTTCTGTCTGGCCTCATCTTGTACCACCCTCCCCTTACCACTGCTATAGCCACACTATCTTTCCAGCTCTTCCTATAAACACACCAAGCTTTCAGGTGGGATCTCAAGGCCATCCCACCTGGTATTTCCTTTACCTTTCACTGGAGATATTTGCACAATTCAGTCCTTCACATCATTCAGGTTCCCTGAGAAACTTTTCCTGGTTGCTCTATCTAAAATGTACCGTCCCTGCTACTTAATTGCTTTTGACTCCTTGATTCATTTTCTTCTTAGGAAGTGTTTATTTTCTGTTTTCACACTAATTGTCCCTCCTGCATGAATAGGAGGTTTGTGTTTTTTATGGCTCCATCCCCAGTGCCTGATGTAGTGCCCAGTGCTTAGAAAGAAGTAAGTATTTTTGAATGAATGGATTAATGCATTTATTTAAATATTCATAGTTCTAAAATTGAGGGAAAATAGTTTAATTTAAAAATGTATAATGCTAACTTAATAGAGAGTTACATTGTTTTGGAAAAATCTTAGTTAAAATTGTCTGTAATTTGCTTCCCTATAGAGTTGATCTGCTGAGTGACTCAACCCTTAATAGGCATGCCTTGTGGCAGATGCAGGCATTGCAAAAATGAGGACTAAAATATATAGTCTGTCTTCAACCACAGCAGTTGTTCTTAACATTGGTCATACACTAGAATCACCTGGGGAAATTGTAAGAGTCTGATAACCAGGCCAGATTCCAGAACAAGTAATTCAGAATCTTTGAGGGTTGTATTTAAGACTCCATTAGCATGTAAAAAAATATCCCCCTCTGATTATAGTGGATATCCAAGATTGAGAACCACTGATCCATGAGGCAAAGGGTTTTGCAAAACTATTCCTGATGCCTACAACAGTATATGAGGTATTCTAGTACCTGTTGAATTAATTAATGAGTGGGTTAATGAATGGGTAAGTGTAAAGGGTGTTGATAGCCAGTTGAACTGAACACCACTTGAAAACCATTTAGAGGGCTTGGCTGGCAGGTTTGGTAGATTTATCAAATAAAAATATAGGATCCCTAGTTACACTTCAAATTTAGTTAAAGGAAGTTTTCCTTTTTCTTTTTTTAAGTAATGTAGGTCCCAAATATTTCAGGGAGCATACAGATACAAAAAAATATTCATTATTTGCCGGAAATTGAAATTTAAGTGGGCATCCTGTATTTTATGTGGCAACCCTACCTACTAATGAAGGAACAGTTAAAGTTTTCTTGTATAATTCAGAATATTATTAAAATACTTAAAATAATTCACTGTTGAAGTGGGAATTTAATCTTCTATCTTCAGCCGTACAAAGCTACCATAAAAACAGTCTATTATTCTTAGGAATTAATTTTGCCTTTTTAAGCTATTAATAGAGTAATCATAAAAAAGAAATGAATTCTTCCACATTATAGATTTTCCAAATGAACTTAGAATTTAAATTCTTCAGTATCTGTTTTTGAACTATCAACTATTATACTCTAGAGTTAAAAAAAAAAAAAGAAAATTCAGAGTGTTTTTAAGATCTGTGAAGTATATTCTCAGCATGACCTCTGAATCAGAGATTTTATCAGGTGCTATATTTTTAATTCTCTTCATATTTATATGAAGTGTGAGAAAGACAGTCCCTCAGGCTCTAGACCTGTATTTCTCCCTAGCTATTTTCTGCTCATTATACTGACCAGCTAAAATGAAGATTAAACAGTGATCATGAGTAAAACTTGACTTTAATGCTGCAAAAATAAAATAATTGAAAAAAAATAAAATAATTGAAACAAATCAATTGAATAATTGGTCATAGGAGCAGAAGTCTCAAAGACACTGCCTTTTTCCTAAAAGATCCATAAAAGTCCCCATCTTTTGCAAACAGCAGATAAATGCCTTTCCACCAATAGGTGGCATTACTCGTGTTCAGAAACTGAATGGGTGGGTGACCCCCCAAAAGTATCAATTATGGTTCATTTTGAATATGGAAAGAATGAAATGTTGAAAAGATAAAATAGGAAAAGCTATTCACATTTCTAACATTTTCTTTCTCCATTTAGAGAAAGCACAGTATGGGCTAGATTCTATGCTTCCTGAAGAATTTGCAAGAAGTGGCTTGCTAAGAGATGATCAAAAAACATTTGATTTTATTTGCACAATGTCTTTGATTGTTTGAGTACCTCCTCTTCAAAACTTGCCCAACATGTTGTAATGAAAACCAAACTTTTATAGCAATTTTCCAGGTTATATGCCATTTCTTTGTAGGCATTTTAGTAACATCCCTAAACCTAATGATGGATTAAAAAAAAATCAGAAAAGGAGAAAGTCTATTCAGATAGAAATTTTAATTTATCCATCCAATAATTCTGAGACTATTTCCCACAAGGGTAAAGTCAAGTAAGCTATATATTTTTTGCATATCGCTCTAGCTGACAATCTGCAGTGAGGATACAAGAACATTAGAACTCAAATTGATTTTTCTGACATGGAGTGTATCTGGCACCATCCTCTTTCATAAACATTATTGCACTTTTCTCAGAGTTTAAGATTATATAATTGCAGGATTTGTATGTTTTCAGCAACACACACTATTTAAGATATCTGATGTAGGTATTACATAACTTTGAAGTATACAATTTCAAATTGTATTTTCAGAAAGACTGTCCTGGGGAAGTGGATCCAGGCGGGAGTGCTTAGCTCTATTTTGACTTTTAGTAGTCCTCATATTTACCTTGCAATTCAGTACAAAAGGGAATGCTCTCAATTCAAGATATTATACATGGAATTATTTGATTCCCTAATAATCTTTGTCACATTTCAAATATATGCATATATGTATTTTCTTAGTGTATTGATTTTATGTTTTTTAAAATAGGATATCTATGTTAATAATAACAATAATAATAACCATTCCTTGCTGAGGCAGTATAGTTAAAGTTAAAGGCATGGGCCCTGAGTTTTTTCTTCTTGTGTTCTGACCCCACCTCTGATCTTACTAGCCATGTAATTTTGGCAAAACTAACCTCTCCAAACCTTAATCTCCTCATTTGAAAACTTGAGATAATAATAACAGCTACCTGTTGGCACTGTTGGCTAACTGAGAAAATATATGTGAAGTCCCTGGCACATAAGAGGCAATAGGTGATTGGTAGCTGCTCTTCTAAGGGTACAATCTGTAAACTAGAAATTAACATTTTAATGGACTCATTCTGAATTAGAGATAATAGCAGTAACTACCTTTAGGGTTTTTGTGAGGTTTAAATGAAGTAAGGTATGTATAATACACTAAGCTTAGTGGCTGGTACACAGTAAGCAAGTCAATAAATGGGAGCCATTGTTTTGTTGTTATTATTTGCCAATAAAAATATCATCCTCATTTTATTGAGTAGAAACTTGGGCCAAAATAGGCTAGAAGGTAATTGGGCCAGCAGTCATACCCTGGTCTGGCTCCAAAGACCCACCTCCTTTCATGACAATCTATTTGGCTCTAACTGAAGGTAATTCTGTCATTAAGAAACTAAGAGTCAGAGACCAAGAAACATGTTTTATTTCAGTTCAATTGTTCAAAGACAGGACATTCTTCCTACCACTTTGCTGATACTCTACTTACTATATAAAAACTGAAAAATACACTGTTTACTCTAAATTTTGAGACCTCTTAAAAAACATCATAATAATCTTTTATCATTCATACAATGAGAATATAGAGATTGCATAATCAAATAAAAAATAAACCAATATCATATTCCTTAAACTCTCCAAAATGTCTGCTAAATTATAGGCTTAGTTATACTTTTTGGTGCATTTTAAATGAATAAGAAAGCTGATATTTAAAATTAGAAGTATTTTGAAGAAAGATGTTAAATGAATTTTTTATTTTTGCTTTTAATATTTAGTTTTTACCTCAGGTGTTTACAAAATGCACCTGGCTAAATATAAATAAGTCAATCAGTTAGTGTTCCAGATGTCTTGGTAAATATTCAGATGTTTGTGATCTTAAAAAAGGATATTTTCAAAACAACTGTTTTATTTTCCCACTTTTCATCTGTGTATACTAGCCTAGCTATTACACTGATTTAACTATAATTTCCTTTTTAGTGTAAAATAACCTGGATCTTTTCATAGGGAAAATCCAATTCCAAAAGTATAAACTTTAAGTAACTTTGAAAATATTTTAGAAAGTTAGAATGGAAAGAAAAAGAAGGACTATTTAAGCCAGGGATTGATAAAATTTTCTGTCAAAAACTAGATAGTAAACATTTTAGGCTTTATAAGTCACATGATCACTTGAAACTACTGCCTTTGTAGAATTGATAGGCATGACTGAATTTCAATAAAGTTTTATTCACAAAAGCAAGCAGCAGTGGGCCATATTTGGTTGGCCTGGTTCTAACCATACTAAAGACACCAGATATATTCTATTTTGGATAATAAGTGAACATATAAGTTAGGGAGAAAAAAATTTCAAATAGTGGGACCTATCTCTATCTAGTTGTCCTTGAAGATATAATGATTATAGTTCATTTATCCCCATCTCCTTACTCTCCTTATCTGACCTCCTTTGTCCCCCAGGAAGCTAACTTTAACAGACTGAATCGCCCTCCAACTTTTGGGTTACACTAGCCGGACACGAGAAGCTAAAAGAGAGAAATTCTTACAACTTTGGAATGATTCACGCCTTCCAAACCTAGACTGCTGTGTCCTAAGGGAAATCCACACTGTGAATAAATCTTTTCCCTCTCCTCCAAACTAAAGTGTATTGCTTCTATATTCTCTCAGGGTAAGCTCCTTGCTGATTCTCACTTAGAAAATACCTGATAAATCTGCTGAGTATTAACTAACCCTCAAGAGGGACTTCTCTTTATTAGAGGATTTCAAGAAATGTATTAAAAAGTAAATAAGGAATTTATAAAGATGGTACTGAAAGCTACCCTGTGGAACATGGGGACCAAAGAGCCATTCTGGCAACTCCTACCTTAGAGAAAATTAATTATCCATAAAGTCAAATGTGATACTAGTTACAAATCAAGATTTGGGGACACAGGTATTTTTGTATCACCTCACCAAATGTCAATTAGGCCTTTTAAAACAAGTGGTGAATGTTTATTCATCTGTGATACCAATAGTCTATATATATTTTTAAATTAGTCTAAATTGTCAGGTGCTATGGTACGCATTAGGTAATTAAGAGATGGTGAAATAGAAGTAAAGTGATATTTCTTTTTCATGTAATCTTGATGACAATTAGAGATGTTGCTGGTTTGACCAAGTATGTGTCTACAAACAATCTGTTGTTTAAAAAAAAATCACTTTAAAATTCTGTTAATGAACCATCTGTACTTTTGTATTTCCTAAAGTGCACTTCCTGGAATACTAATCTTATGAGTCTCTAAAGGAGTGTGGACATATTATCTATAGCCTGCTCTTAAAGGATGGCAATGTGCAGGAACAGATTGAAGGCTCTGAGAAGTATTGTAGTAACTAACCTGTTTAAGTTTCTTCACAAAATATTTCCCAAGCCTACTTAACCATGGATTCTTATTTTGAATGTGATTTTATAACACTTCATAGAATTTACTTTGAGAAATGTTGGTAAATGGCATCAAAATATCTGGTTTTGGGATACCTGGATGGCTCATCTGGTTAAGTGTCTGACTCTTGGTTTCAGCTCAGCTCCACACTCAATGGAGAATCAGCCTGAAGATTCTCTCCCTCTCCCCATTTGCCCACATGTGCAGGTGCACATGTGCACTCTCTCTCTATCTCAATAAATACATCTTTTAAAAAAATCTGGTTTTAATCACTAGGAAAATTGCCACTATTCCATTCAATTATTTTTGGCATCTGTCAGTTGATTTGAGTATTTGTTACTTAAAATTCTTATCTTTGAGAAGATTTAGGAAGAAAAAATTAAATAAGGCACTTCCCCAAATGTCTGGTAGACATAGCTTTTGCCTGCCTCCAGGTAATATGAGTGCTGAAGTCAGGTCCCCAGTAGTCCTTGAGAATAAGGACTTCCTATCCATGTTCAACATTCAGTGTCACCTTTTCTTGGAAGCAGTTTTGACCCATGGATCCAGTTATTTGCCTCCTCCTTTACACTTCCCTTGTTATAACATTTAATGATTGTGTTTATAGTCCCTGATTTACTTATCTAAGCCCATACCCACTGGATCAGAAACTCCTTAAGGGTGAAAACTATAATTAATCATTGGGGTGCCTAGGTGGCTCAGTTGGTTAAGCAACTGCCTTCAGCTGAGGTCATGATCCTGGGGTCTTGGGGTCGAGTCCCACATCAGGCTTCCTCTGCTCGGTGGGGAGCCTGTTTCTCCCTCTCCATCTGCCTACCCCTTGCCCTGCTTCTTTCTCTCTGTCAAATAAATAAAATCTTTAAAAAAAACCATCTTTGTTCCTAATATATAACACAGTATTTGATTTTAAGTAGATGCTTAACAAAGTGAATTCTTATGACAATTCCACATAGTTTGATGCTCCTACAGAAGTAGTTTGCACTCTCACTAGATATTTTGGCAGTGGTATGCTGGAACTGGCATGTACCAACTCTATCAGAGCAGATTGTTGAAATTTGAGGAATTTTGCAAGCTGATTAATTCACATTGGTACCTTGATATCAGCTAGTGATGAGAGTATTTATACCACAGAAACTGGCAGAAACTATAAACCAAAGTTGTTTTTTTTTCCAGAGAGCCAGTTGTTAAGTATTTTTCAGCATACCACTATATATATTTTATTATTCTTTATCAAATTGGTATTTAATAAACAATAATAAAATAATTTTAACATTTTAAAAGTAATAATTTTTTTTCAGTTTCTTTTTTTTATGTTTTCATTTTTTTATTAAGCTTTTTTATTTAAACATATAATGTAACCCCACCACCCTCTCCCAACCCCCTCCCCCCACCCCCCTCAGTTTGTTTTATGACATTAAGAGTCTCTTTCGGTTTGTCTCCCTCCGATCCCATCTTGTTTCATTTTTTTCTTTTCCTACCCCCTTAACCCCCACCCCCGTTGCATCTCCACTTCCTCATATCAGGGAGATCATGTGATAGTTGTCTTTCTCCAGTTGACTTATTTCGCTAAGCATAATATGCTCTAGTTCCATCCATGTTGTCGCAAATGGCAAGATTTCATTGCTTTTGATGGCTGCATAGTATTCCATTGTATATATATACCACCTCTTCTTTATCCATTCATCTGTTGATGGACGTCTAGGTTCTTTCCATAACTTGGCTATTGTGGACATTGCTGCTATAAACATTCGGGTACACGTGCCCCTTCAGATCACTACGTTTGTATCTTTAGGGTAAATACCCAGTAGTGCAATTGCTGGGTCATAAGGTAGCTCTATTTTCAATTTTTTGAGGAACCTCCATGCTGTTTTCCAGAGTGGTTACACCAGCTTGCATTCCCACCAACAGTGTAGGAGGGTTCCCCTTTCTCCACATCCTCGCCAGCACCTGTCATTTCCTGACTTGTTAATTTTAGCCATTCTGACTGGTGTGACGTGGTATCTCATTGTGGTTTTGATTTGTATTTCCCTGATGCCCAGTGATGTGGAGCACTTTTTCATGTGTCTGTTGGCCATCTGGATGTCTTCTTTGCAGAAATGTCTGTTCATGTCCTCTGCCCGTTTCTTGATTGGATTATTTGTTCTTTGGGTATTGAGTTTGCTAAGCTCTTTATAGATTTTGGATACTAGCCCTTTATCTAATATGTCATTTGCAAGTATCTTCTCCCATTCTGTCAGTTGTCTTTTGGTTTTGTTGACTGTTTCCTTTGCTGTGCAAAAGCTTTTGATCTTGATGAAGTCCCAATAGTTCATTTTTTCCCTTGCTTCCCTTGCCTTTAGTGATGTTCCTAGGAAGAAGTTGCTGTGGCTGAGGTCGAAGAGGTTGCTGCCTGTGTTCTCCTCAAGGATTTTGATGGATTCCTTTCTCACGTTGAGGTCCTTCATCCATTTTGAGTCTATTTTCATGTGTGGTGTAAGGAAATGGCCCAATTTCATTTTTCTGCATGTGGCTGTCCAATTTTCCCAACACCATTTGTTGAAGAGGCTGTCTTTTTTCCATTGGATATTCTTTCCTGCTTTGTCAAAGATTAGTTGACCATAGAGTTGAGGATCTATTTCTGGGCTCTCTTTTCTGTTCCATTGATCTATGTGTCTGTTTTTGTGCCAGTACCATACTGTCTTGATGATGACAGCTTTGTAATAGAGCTTGAAGTCTGGAATTGTGATGTCACCAACTTTGGCTTTCTTTTTCAATATTCCTTTGGCTATTTGAGGTCTTTTCTGGTTCCATATAAATTTTAGGATTATTTGTTCCATTTCTTTGAAAAAATTGGATGGGATAAAAGTAATAATTTTTAAGTGAGTTTTTCTGTCTCCTCATTTAGATTGCAAATTCTATGGGGAAAAGGCTACTGTTTTGTTTTCCTTTAATGCCCCAAGGCCTAGGAACTTACAAGCCCTCAATAAATAATAATAATAATAACTTATAAGCCCTCAATAAATACATGTGGAGGCATTATGTCCAAAATAGACTTTGTGTTTTGAGCAATGGGCAAAAGTAGGGTGGGCATGGGAGTATCTGAAAGGAATGAAAAATTCAAGAAATATTTTGAGTTGATTCTAACACTGAATTTTGTATATATATATATATACATATATATGTATATATACATATATATCTCCATATATTATTTTTTCCTTCTAATTTTGTTTATTCTCAAATTTTAAATATGTTGAAAGAGGGGCGCTTGGGTGGCTCAGTGGGTTAAAGCTGCTGCCTTCGGCTCGGGTCATGATCCTAGGGTCGTGGGATCGAGACCCGCATCGGGCTCTCTGCTCTGCAGACAGCCTGCTTCCTCCTCTCTCTCTCTCTGCCTCTCTGCCTACTTGTGATCTCTATCAAATAAATAAATAAAAACAATCTTTTAAAAAAAATATGTTGAAAGAGTTATATTAAAACCAGTGACATAATCATAGCCACAAATGATAATCTTAGGGATATAGGATTTTTTGGTGTTTGGCCTACAGACAAAGACATACTTTCACTGCCACAGAACTACAGTAAAAATTATCTGGAGTTGCAGTATTTCATTAGTCCCCCATTTTTTTTTAATTTTTGGGGGAGACTTTATTTATTTATTTGACAGAGAGACAGAGCGAGCACAAGCAGGCAGAATGGCAGGCAGAGGGAAAAGGAGAAGCAGGCTCCTTGTCGAGCAGAGAGCCCAAGGAGGGTCTCAATCCTAGGACCCTGAGATCATAACCTAAGCTGAAGGCACATGCTTAATTGACTGAGTCACCCAGATGCCCCAAAGTTCTCTATTAAAAAAAACATTATCTTTTTTTTTTTAAGATTTTATTTATTTATTTGACAGAGAGAGATCACAAGTAGGCAGAGAGGCAGGCAGAGAGAGGAAGGGAAGCAGGCTCCCTGCTGAGCAAAGAGCCCGATTCGGGGCTCCATCAATCCCAAGACCCTGGAATCATGACCTGAGCTGAAGGCAGAGGCTTTAACCCACTGAGCCACCCAGGCGCCCCTAAAAAAAAATTATCTTAAGAGACCATTAATTTCCAGGGATATTATCCAACTTCATGAGCTAATCTATTGTATGGAATGTGATCAGAATTTCGATACAAGTTTATGACCACATATGAAGAAAATACTGCCTGAGCATGTGGTATTTATGCTCATATTGTTGTAAATTAAATAATCCCTTGAAGCCAAAGGCATCTAAGTCTGGAATTTCACTTAAGCAAAATGCATATTTAAAAAAATATTTTAAATTAAGATATATTCTGTATATTGTAAAATATACAAATGTTAAAAGTGAAGCTTGATAAATTTTTATATACATATAAAACCTCTATAACCATCACCAGATCAAGACATAGACATTTCCACCTTGCCAGAAAGTTCTCTTCTCCTCCTTCCTTGTTAATTCCCATCCTTCCCATGGCATTATTTTGACTTCTACCACTATAGATTAATTTTGCCTGTTAAATACACATTTTTAACAATGTATTTTTCATTGTTGTTAAAAAATATATAAAAAGGAAAAATTACTGTTTGGGTACTAGTTTGGGGCAAATGAATATGAAACAGATTAGGTTGTACTTTCAGGCACCTAGAAATCCTTTATCAAAATGATTTTTAAAAAATATCTGCCAAGACTTTAGGAGTTGTCATTTATTACTGATTTTATTTACTCTGCCTACAGTTCAGTTAAACTCATGACTGTTTCTGTATGAAGAAAGTTTTTATATTCTTTGAGTCCATTGTTAGAGGACCAGGAGTACAGATTAGACATGATACTTTGTCAAGAATTTTATAATCTAAATCTGTAGATCTTACATGCCTTTCACCATTCACCACTGTTTATTAGACTTTCTCTCCTAACTGGTATGTTTAAATTCAATCTAGGATTGGAATCTGGTTCTCCACAACTTTTACCCTATGGTTACATCAGCCTTGTAAAAAGAAAAATAAAAGATCTTTCCTTTGACAGTGGGCCACAGAGATGTAGCCACAAAGCTGAATACCCTTGCTCAAGTGGAACTTTGTAGGCCCTGAACAGATGGTTTCTGGGAAAAACCTAAAGGGCATGATTTTCCACAATGTGTCTGCATAGACAAATGGGCTTCAGAGGCTGGAATAATAATAATAATAATAATAATAATAATAATAATTATATTTTGTATGGCCTAGAGTTTTCCTGCTTCCCAAGTTGTTTTTGAGAAGGGGCAGAATGTGAATGAAAAAAGCTCCTCAAGATAGCCTTCTTTGGGTATTGCTTTCTGGCCTGATGCCCAACTCTGAACACCACAATTCTGTCTATAATTGTCAATGGGGTTCAGGCTAGAGGTTGACTAGACCCCCTGTAATTTTAATGTCTTCATCCAATATTATATACTGGCTATTGCTGTTGGTGGTCAACAACCCATCCCCACCTTACCCCTTGATTCCCCTGGTGGAGTAGCAAAAGCATTATGAAACAAAGGATAATGATTTCTGTATCTTCCCTTTAATTTTGTTTTAATTATTATTCCCCCTAAAAATTCCTGTGCTTTTTTTCAAACATGTTTGATTCAGTCTAGTTCCCTCAATATCCCAAACTTGAAATTCAAGTTAAAAAATGTCACCCTGGAATTTTGCCTAGATAATGATTTTTTCCTCTTAATTATTCTTTTTAAACTAAATTTAAATGAAATCAATTAAACAAATCTTTTTTGGCTTCTGTTATGTGCCTGACACATATCCAAAGTCCTGGGGAGACAACAACAAATAAAAAGATAATAGTCTATAATGTAGAGGTTATGGAGAAAGGATGGATCTGGGAACGTTTTTCTTCAAAAAGAAAAAAAAAATTCCACTACAAAAAAATGTAGTGAATATTGTGGTGTGGTTATCTCTCCAGCATCCATTTGTCTCTTCTTAGAAACTTTACTGAACTCTCATTTTGGTAACCACAACTACTTCATACACCTCTGGCTCTAGGCAGGATGCTCAGGTCTAAGGTAGATAGCTTATTTTCATGTGCTGATCTCAGTGATTGGCTAATGATTGCACCACCCTAAGAAAGCCAGCCTCAGCATGAGGCTAATACATAGAAGACAGAGACCTGGAAAGGAATGAGTCTATAATCAAACCAATCCTGAAGCCCACCGAAGCCCTAGACTTTCCAGTTATATTAGTCAATAAATCTCTTTTGTTTTTAAATTTGTTTTTCAGTAAATATTAAGTTGCTGTAACAAAGAAACAAAACCAAAAATTAGTTGTTAAAATAAGATGTTAGTTTATTTCTTGGATAATAGTTTGACTTCACTATCTAAGGGTGAAGAGGTGCTGTTAAATGAGGTCATCCAGAGACTGAGAGTCCTGCTTTCACCAGGATGACCTCCTTTTAGGGATGGTTGAAGCTGGGTCACTGCCATGTCTATAGCCTAGCCTATAGGAAAAAGAGAAAGAGAGATTGGGGAATATATCCCTCTGTTTTAAGGCCAAAGGCTAGAAATGGCTAAGATTACTTCTACCCACATTACTGTTGGTCTGTTTCATTACCTGGCCATACCAAACTACAAAGCAGACTGGGAAATGTAGTCTCTAGCTGCATGCCTATCTAAAACTTATGAGTAAGAGGAGAAAATAGATTTAGGAAACAGCTAACAATCTGTCATACAAGTTTAAGTTTTTTTCTGTTCCTTATAATATCAGAAGTTCTGAGACACAAGAGGAGATATTCGTGTTAACATTTGTGTTTAATGAGGTGTAGGTACTATAGAAACACACAAAAAAAGGAACATTTTTTTCTCCTAGGTCTTGCCTTAAGGATAAAAATTGCAATTCTAAGGAACTGTTTCTTGTAACATTATTAGTAGGGCATATTTAAGCCATTAGAAGGTTTTTGGGCATGTTCATTAATTTTTCTTTGATCCATTGTCTCACAATTCTCTCTAACCTATTATTTTTAAAAAATATTTTATTTATTTATTTGACAGACAGAGATCACAAGTAGGCAGAGAGGCAGGCAGAGAGAGAGAGGGGAAGCAGGCTCCCCCATCCCAGGGTCCTGGGATCATGACCTGAGCTGACGGCAGAGGCTTTAACCCACTGAGCCACCCAGGTTCCCCTTACCTATCTATTATTTGTTTTTCATTCAGTCTCCCACTTTACTTCAAAGTATAGTCTCTAGAATAGCCTTTTATTGAATATGTTGAGTCATTATCTTTCTGAGCACATGCAAACCAAAAAATGTTTTCCAATTAATCATTATTTTTACTGTTTAAATGAGAGTATAGAAATAGTCAATGGCATTTATAGAAAAGTAGTTCAACCAACCAAAACCTGGTCAATATTTAATATACTTATTGGGCCATCTATGTGTAAATGGTTCATTTTAGTCATATAATTTCACTGTAAAATTGTAATAATGGAATGTTTTAATTAAAACCTAAGAAAATGGTATTACAATTTTATTTGAGAAAAAAATTGCTTCCTATTAAAAATTAGCACACCAGAGCCTATAGATTTTTTTTAAAGATTTTATTTATTTATTTATTTGACAGAGAGAGGGATCACAAGTAGGCAGAGAGGCAGGCAGAGAGAGAGGGGGAAGCAGGCTCTCCGCTGAGCAGGGAGCCTGATGCCAGGCTCTATCCCAGGACCCTGAGAACATGACCTAAGCCGAAGGCAGAGGCTTAACTCACTAAGCCTCCCAGGGGCCCCGAGCTTATAGATTTTTTAAATAGACTTTGTTATTTTAGGTAGTACTGGATTCATAGCAAAATTGAGAGGAAAGTATAGAGAGTTCTCATATACTTCATTGCTCCCATGCATGCATAGTCTCTTTCATTATAATATCTTCCACTAGAGTGGTACATTTGTTATAAATGATGAACCTGCATTGACACATCATAATTACCTCAAATCCATAGTTTATATTATGGTTCATTCTTGATGTTGTACATTCTGTGGGTTTTGGCAAATGTATAATGACATATATCCACCATTACACTATCGGACAGAAGAGTTTCACTGCCCTAAAAATTATCCTACCCTTGGCAACCACTGATTTTTTTACTGTCTACATAGTCTTGCCTTTTCCAGAATGTCGTATGGTTGGGACCATATAATATATAACCTTTTTAGGTAAGCTTTTTTCTCTTAATTATTTGTATTTAAGTTTCCTTGAGATCAAGGAAGCTCAAATATAGCCATAACCTTTTTATAATAGTCCAGCTGATAATTTTCACTTGAAGTAATTTTTTCCCATTTAAAATACTCTGATTTCACATTAGATCTAAAGTGAGTCTTTTAAAAGCCTTGGGAATTGTTACTGAGGTTTCCCAAGAAGATGTTTTCCCTCTTTTTACCACCAATATTTTGTTTTCATCCTTAATCTCAAGGATTTGCTCTCCTATGAAGGGAATTTCCATTGTAGCATTACTTCTTTCTCTTTTCAAACCCTATGGTTTATAGATACAAAGACACACACAAATTCATTTATTTATCAATATACATATAAACTTTAAGATTTTAGTATCTTAAAAATGACAAGGTATTTCACTTTACCCAACACATACTTAGCAGTTAAGTCTATCTATAGCTGTTGCCTTTTTCATTCATCTTCCAAAAAGATTTTTTAAAGAATTATTAGTATAGCAATAAGATGAATTATAACAAAACACCTCCATTGTTTGTTGAAGAAAAATTTAGTAAAGAATCATAACTATTAATCAGTCAATATTTTACCAACTACATAATAGAGACTATATAATGACTATCCTGCATATTGTATTGGTGTGCCATTAAATTTAATTCATATCGATTGGTACAAAGGTAAAGAAATAGTACTATAGGGACGCCTGGGTGGCTCAGTTGGTTAAGCCATTGCCTTCAGCTCAGGTCATGATCCTGGGGTCCTGGGATCGAGTTCCGCATCAGGCTCCTTTCTCGGCAGGGAACCTGCTTCTCTCTCTGCCTCTGCCTGCCACTCTGCCCACTTGCGCATGTTCTCTCTCTCTCTCTCTGACAAATAAATAAATAAAATCTTAAAAAAAGAAAGAAAGAAATAGTACTATAAAATAAAATATTTATATTCTCTGTCAGAATTCCAAGCTGGGATATTTATTTCATGCTATGTATTACTTAAGCTACCAATCTAAAGTCATAACATAATTTGGTGTCTGGGCAATTGCCCAAGTTTAAAGAAAAATATGTATCTTTTTAAGTTGTTTTCCTACAATGACATGTAATTCTTACGTTTACATTACATTTTGAAAGAATTATATTCATCTGTAAAATAGTTCAATGAATACACTTGTACTTTATAAATTCTCTATTTAAATATCAAAGACAGATGCATTAAACATTGGACAACAGGTTCAGTGGTCTTCAAAGTGAGGCATGCACACACCTTAGTTGCAAATTGATCCAGGGGGATATAGAAAGGAAATATTAGAACACATATTTCTTGTTAACTTTTAGAATCTTATTTATTTAAAATGGGTATTTTTATGATTTTCCATAATATATAAGGCATCAGTACTGGAACACATGTATGTAATTTATAAATAAATATACTTGATGGGTATAGTCCCTTTTTTTCTAATAGAATTGCTTAATTTAAAGAGTTTATAGATACTGACTCTAGATATAAACCTCATGGTTGTTTGTTGTATGGCTCGTTCCTAATACAGCCCTTGATACAGAATAGAAATGCTCAGTAAATATTTGTGAATGAATAATTAATCAGAATGGGTAGGGAAGAGCTCCATGCATTATTTAAATCTTGGAATGCCATGGAAATGGCCCCAATATATAAGTAGGTCAAATAAACATCTTCTAGACCTGTTTTTTTCAGGACACTTAGACTTTTAGTGATTATTTTGATACTCAGTTATCCCAGGAAGCACAAAGCCCTTGAAATGCATTTCGCCATTGTTTTTGTTATTGTTTTAGCTTTACTGCAGAACAAAAAAATAAAAACAAATAATTAAACCACATAAGTAGTTAATATACTAGATTTGCATTTGGACTTAACAGTGAAGAGACAATTACGTAAGAACTTACTATTGAATCTAAAGATGATGAAAAGGAGCAAAGTGAGGTTTGACAAGGGTACTTACAGAGACATGTCTTCTACTAATGTTCAAAGCATAAACTTTTAAGGACAAAGCCAATGTCATTAAGTTAATTTACTTATTTTAATGTCATTAAAATTTTTTACAGACTTTTTATCTTTAAGTTTCTATAAAAATTAAGTGAAAAGGACAAAATAGAAATTTAGAGAATAATTCTTTTTAAAAAGGAATGAGTGACAGTATGGCTGCTTATACAGAAATTATAACATTGTTATTTTGGAGAAAATAGTAGTATTTTCTCAGGACCCTGTAGTGTGGGCCTCAGCAAGGTGTTAGAAATGAAATAAAATTGCTTATTGACAGTTAAATTTGAAGGACAAAGCAGAGGATAATTGCGTAGGTATGCAATGTCGCTGGAAAGACAGTCTTAGCTGTCCCCAGACTGAATGAATCATTATATCCAAAGAAAGATTGTTCCTAAAAAGGTGGAGCCTACTCAGCCAAGGAGCACAGCTTACCTAGATGCTAGACTTCAGAGTATTTGTCCTTAGGTGATTTCCCAAGTGTATTTATAGATGTGGGGATGTTGCCAATAGACTTTCAAGGGTGTTTGGGTTTTGTTTTTTTTTAAATAAAACCTTCCCCAATCTGAGGTTTAAAATAGTGTCCACTTGATCTGATTTTATCGCGCTAGGGGCCTTCTCCTGATTTGCTTGTTCAGCTGCTCTCACAAGAAGAAAAATATACTGATTATATGAATTTGGGTCCCTTTTGTTTCCTGTGATAGTGTTTTATTAAAGTGAACTAATTAAGTGGTTTCTGATGATGTTTGGGGCTCAAGCTGAGAAGGTGACCATGCCAAAGATACAGACACTCCATCTATGAGACAGAGTTTTTGTTATGCATGATCTGGTGTCTTCCTTCAGTTTGGAATCATTTTAGGAACCATGAAAACTACTCAGGTCTTATCATTCCTGAATGAGGACAAAAGCAAAGTATTTGGCATTTTGAAATGTTAAAAGGTTGACCAGAATCCTGGATTTGGCTGACCACTGAGCTCTACCCAGCTTCTGCTTAAAGAACTTAGTTTGGCTATCTCTTCTTTGCACTTTCTTGAGTGACCCAAACCCCAAAAGGGATTTGTATACAACACACAAAATACTTTCATGTCTACATGAAAGAACAAAGAAACTTAGACTTTGTCATGTTTTTTTAAAGCAGTGACACAGTAATTTCACATTGTGGATTTTATAGCAAAGCTCCCCCCAAATCAATTAGCTCTCCTTCTCAAAGTTTTCACCCTTGGGACAGCTCTTTAAAAATCAGTTTTTCTCCCCATCCCCTTTTCTTTGCAGGAGCTCTTCTTTCTTGCACGTACACACTCTATACTTCACAGTCCTCAGCCTGGACCCTACCCCTTTCAAATTTCCACCTAATACCAGGCCTCTTCTCCCCAAGAAGAGCAGTCTTGTCTCCAAGTACTCTCCTCCTGTTGAATAGCCCTCTTAAGATTCCAGAGGGAAAAAAAACCCATTATGTAAGTACAGCAGTGAGAACAAAAACTTCCTTGGAAAGACAGTTTGAAATGATGTAACATTTAAAAATAAGCTAGTATCAAATGGGTGATTTCTTACCTTAGCAAATTCACAAATTAAAATGTGAAATTTAAAGCAAGAAAAAATATTTATTTAAACATTTGAATTTGGTAATAAGTGGCTTTGAAAAGAATTCCAAGGGAAGTTTGAAAATGTTAGGTAATGAAAGAACACATAAAGAATTATATTTATTTTTTATATTACAAAGCCAACTGCTAGAAAGACATTCCTCTTAATCCCAGGCCATTATCCAGGTTATTGCATTATTATTTTTTTAAATAATTATGTTGGTGGTCTTTTGTTTTTCTGTTATTATAAAGTACTGTGAGGTCATTATATATATTTTCTCCCCCCAGCTTTACTGAGATGTAATTGACATATAACATTGTGTAAATGAAGGTATACAACATGCTTTGATTTTACATACTTATTCAATACAAAATGATCACTCCAGAGCATTAGCTAACAGTGCCATCCCATCATATTATTACAGTTCCTTTTTTGTGGTAATAACATTTAAGATTTACTCTCTTAGCAACTTTGAAAGGTTACTGTATTTTGTTTTTACTTTATTCTAAGGAAAACCACTTGGCTAATCTTCACCCAGTGTCAAGCAATCTTATACTAGGTGAATCATTACATTTCTTTGAACTTCGGTTTCTTCATCTGTAACTTAGGACTAATATTTGTACTGTTATAAAGATTAAATGGTTTTATTAATATATGTATAATAAGAAAAATTTTAACAATTGGTTCCACAATCTTTCCAAGGAAGAACTTAAGGGACAGTTGCCTATATGTTAAGTTATAAAGTGAGAGTTTGGGTACCACCCCCAAAAATCATTTATCCCTTCAAAAAAGATAGCAACTTTATTTTTTTAAAGATTTTATTTATTTATTTGACAGACAGAGATCACAAGTAGGCAGAGAGGCAGGCAGAGAGAGAGGAGGAAGCAGGCTCCCTGCTGAGCAGAGAGCCCAATGCCTGGCTTAATCCCAGGACCCTGGGATCATGACCTGAGTTGAAGGCAGAGGCCTTAACCCACTGAGCCACCCAGGCGCCCCAAGATAGCAACTTTAAATTCAAGTCTTATATTATACATCATTCTTTCATTAGTTTCATGTTGGACAGCAAAGTACTATTTGGGGAAGATCTAACTGAAACAGCTTCAATCAATGTTAATTTCAGTTGTTGATAAAGGTCACCTGAGAGACTTGGTTATTTAATTAAAAAAAAAAAAAAGGAGGCAAGGAAATTTAACCCAGCCATAGTCATTATTCCCCAGGATGACCTCTGAATTGTAAGTGTTGAATGTCATTGTAAATAAGTCTTAAAGATCACTTTAAAAGCAATAAATTACATTGTTACATTATGGAGAATATAAATAAGTTCATTCTTATGACTTAGGATAAAATTTGAGTTTAAGCATTCTGGCAGGATTAAATATGCTGTACTTCCAACTAGTTGGAAATGAACTTGATGTGTTTTGGAGAACTGTGTTAAATGACTTAACAATGGCTCTATTGAAGGCAAAGACATCTATGTCAAGTGCGAAGAATTTTCATGAACTGTGAGAATGAGGATAAAAACCCTGTATTATAAAAGGCAATATAGGTCCTATATCATGTGTGTTTTTAAGTATGATTGTGTGATTCAGTTGACGAACTCAATATTGTAAGAAGATGTTTAACTATTTCTCCTATATCAATCATTTACGTACATATTGAAGTTGGCCAGAAACTTTTTAAAGGGCATCTTCTCTTTTGGAAAATGCATTTTCTTGGATCTCTTACATTCAGGCACAGATGGTATCTTGATGAGCATCTTGTGGGAGAATTTGTGACTAGATGAATAGAGGAGTTTTTTTGTCCCTAAGAGTAGGGAGCAAGAAGGGAGGGAGGCTATAATCACCCAAAAGTATGGGAAGATGGGCCAGTGCACATTTCCAGTGATGGAGACACTGAACCACTGGAAAAGAATAGAGATGAATATGTTCATCTAAGATTGCCTGTGTACTGAAATATAAATTCCTTCTAAGTCTTCCATCACCCCCCAAATCTTTAGAAATCTATACACTTTCATACGATTTGTGAGAATAGAGTTTTTTGGTGGAACTCAAAAAGGGGGATGTCTTGCATCTGAGTTAATACTGGAACTGGGGCACAAGGAGCCTGGAGGCCAAATGACCTTAAGAATATAGAATATTCCTTGTTTGTACTTGTGAAAAATTTGAGGAAAGCTCAGAGATTACACCAAGGAGAAGTCAGGTCAGTCTCTCCCAGACCCCACAAGAAGGGGACACCAATGACAAATGGGACAGAAGCATGTGTGTGTTGGGAGCACTAAAGCATTTAACAAAGGTAGGTTATTACTTTCTACCTAATAACTAATTTTCTATCTAATAACTACTTTCTACCTAATATCAAAAAGTCAATTACGGGGGCGCCTGGGTGGCTCAGCAGGTTAAAGCCTCTGCCTTCCGCTCAGGTCACGGTCCTGGCGTCCTGGGATTGAGCCCCGAGTCGGGGGTGGGGGGGGTGTCTCTGCTCAGTGGGGGGCCTGCTTCCTCCTCTCTCTCTCCCTGCCTGCCTCTCTGCCTACTTGTGATCTCTGTCTGTCAAATAAATAAAGAAAATCTTTAAAAAAAATGTCAGTTACTTCTGATACAAATACAGTGGAGTATTTTAAGGGTCCAATTCTGACCTTAAGAAAATGTATTATGTTTGAGGCCTCTGTGTATTTTTAGAACTCAATTTTCTCTTATCTCATTTTAGACCTATTTTCAAAGAAAGAATATTTGAGTAATTATTAATTTGAAAATAAGTACTTTATAAAATAAGAATAGAAACATCATATTTTTTTTAAATCACGCCTGTCACTAAGTGGGTTTAGATCATCCTTACTTAGTTTTTTTACATGAAAGTGCTTTTGCTAGTGCTGCATCCTTTCTCAATTTTTCTGTGTACCAATTTTATAATTTACTTTTATTTTACAAAGAGTTATATCCAAAGTTCAACTTTGTTATTTATGCTATCAGAGAGTTTTTCTCAGGTACATAAATATTAGGATTAGAGAATGTATAGCTCATAGAACCCAAGTGAAAGAAGTCTCAGATAAAACATTTAGGAACATTACTTTTCAAAATTAATGGTAGAAGCATTAGCTTCAAGAATCATAACTTACTCGTAAAAATAAAAAAATGGAAGAAAAACATGTTCTAATTTTTTTCTAAAATGATCTTTAGGGACACCTGGGTGGCTCAGTGGGTTAGGCCTCTACCTTAGGCTCAGGTCATGATCTCAGGGTCCTGGGATTGAGCCCCGCATTGGGCTCTCTGCTCGGTGGGGAGCCTGCTTTCCTCCTCTCTCTCTGCCTGCTTCTCTGCCTACTTGTGGTCTCTGTCTATCAAGTAAATTAAAAAAGTGAAATAAAAAAAATAATTTAAAATGATCTTTATCTCTAGTTTCTATAACAATGAAAAGAGCTTTTATCAGTTAAGGTAAACGAAAGTAACATTTTATAAGCTTTGCTAAAAAAAAAAGCAGTTAGATGAATTTGCTTCTTTTATTAAGCATTACTAATTTAGCCTTATTTAAGCCATTCTACTTTTATTTTTAAAGATTTTATTCATTCATTTGAGAGAGAGAGAGAGAGAGAGAAAGACAGAGAGAGTACAGGCAGGGGAAGAGGCAAAGGGAGAAGCAGACTTTTTGTTGAGCAGGGAGCATGATGTGGGGTTCGATCCTAGGACCTGGAGATCATGACCTGAGCCAAAGGCAGATGCTTAACTTTCTGAGCCATCCCCCCAAGCCATATTTCTTCATAACTAGTTTTAATCTCTGTTGAAAGCATGCATCTAGCTTATGCAGGACTGGATACTTAAGGGACAAAAATCCAGTTAAAAGCTGGAAATGCTTTGCAGTTTGCTGTCCTGTACAGTAAGGATTTATTTTTGAGCATGTTTAAGATTGGAGGAATGGGGAGGGGCAAGATGTCACTTTTTTAGTCTCAAAGGGCTTTTATTGTGATTCTTATGTTTCTTGTTATCTTGAATCTATTTCTGTAAAGCTTGTAGTAGCTATTTTCTAAAAGAAGAATTTGAGGCACAACTGCTGATATATAATTACAGCCTTATTTTTATGTCTCTTGATGTAATCCACTATAATCAAAGTTGTTTACTCCCTGATTATATATCCAATTGTTCTACCAACCGTGAAACAGTTGCTAGGAATGTTCTTGAGAACCATTTTTTCCCTCCTTCTCAGTCCTTCATGAAATCTGCTTCTGCATTTACTGTAAAATCTGGCAGAACTTATCTCTTAGACACTCATTATATTCTATATAAAATTTCATGTGAGGAATTTCTTTTAGAATTTAGTTTTGAGGGCCCCAACTTTTTTACTGACAGAGAAGAATGAGAATTCAGAGAGAAACAGCCAGGGAGAAGCAACTCAAAAAATAATTTTAAAAAATTTCCTCAGCCAACCTTGTTTATAATGTTTTTGTTCTTTATACTGGAAAACTATTTTGTTCATCTGTGAGGACTCCATTTTGTCCTGGGGGCTGGAGTAGCATTTGTAATCCCAGGTTCACATGCTACATACTCTACTTTCTATGCCTGTAACCAACATTGCTAGTTAATCTAAGTTTTCTTTCCTAACATGGTCCTAAAAAGGACCTTGCAATCCTTGTCAATACAAAGGATTGGCAGTCACTGCCAAGAAATCAATTGGCTTACAAAATGAAACCCACCTATCATCTTTAGTTCAGAAAGTATGAATAACATCTCCCCCTAAACACTTTTATTGATATTTGTGTGAAGACACTGCAACCTTCTTATCAGATTTGCATATGGTATCATGCTGTGAAGATTGATTGTTATGAGAGCAGCTTAGTGTTGTACAGAGAACAGGGGCCTGGGTACAAGTTTTAATTTTGACCCCCTTCCCTCGATGTGACACTGCACAAATCACCTTCCTTCTTCTCTCCCATTTCCCCTTTTATAAAATGAGTGTTGTGATGTAGCCCTTAGGACTGCAGTTAGAAACTATTTAAATAATCTATGTGGCAACCTTTGTAGATTGTCTAATGATACACACTTGGAAACTGTTATTTTTATGTTTTCCTTGGAAAACTGAGACAGGCATGTGTTTTATTCTTTTGTCTTAGTCTGTTCAGGCTGCTGTAACAAAATACAACAAACTACATGGCTTAAATGACAGAAAATTATTTTCTCACATTTCTGGAAACTGAAAAGTCCAACAATAGTATCTGATAAGGTTTGGTTTTTAGTAATGGCTTTCTTCCTGATGTAGAGATAGCCATCTTTTCCCTGTGCCTTTACAGGGGAGAGAGTGAAACCTCTGAAGTCTTTCTTACAAGGACACTAATCCTATTGGATTAGGGCCCTACCCTAATGACCTAATTTAACCTTAATTATTTCTATTAAGTCCCTATCCCCAAATATAGTCACATTAAGGAATAGAGCTTCAACATATGAATTTTGTGGGGATACGAGCATCCAATTGATAACATCTGTATATCTTGAACCCTTGACCCAGGAAGGGCTGATAGTCATATCAGCAAGGCTGAGCCTAGCACAGGGAAGCCATATCTATTTTTACTATGCCAGAGGAACCAGGAGGGTCAGCCTGATAAGTGTAGTTCTTATAATACTAGGAGGAACCAGAGAAATTGGAGCTCTGTTAAGGGTTCAAAAGAAAGAAGTGGGATCTACCTTTGGAGGCTGGCTGAGGGTACCTGAGGATCAGATCCTAGTTCACCCTTTCACAAAGTCCTTTTCAGGAATCATATAGGGGAATGCTACAGACCTACAGAGACCCATGCCAAGGATAATGAAGCTCCAGTCATATATATATAGCAGTCATCATGAGATCCTATACAAGGGGTAGATATGCTGTTATCTGCTCATTATCTAGACGGAACTGAAGTCAAACAGAGCATTCATCCCAATAGGTCACAGAAGCAGCTTAATCCATTAGAACCAAAGAAATTTTCCCTTCTTTCTCTCTGCCCATCCATCCTCTTCACTGTCTCCTTCTTCCTCATCTCAGCCTCCTTCACATCTTTCTTCCAGAATATTTTAGGAGTATTTGGCTCAATGTAGGGAGGACTCCCTTCTTTCTGCCAGGCCTCAAATAAATTAATAAACTCTTTTGTACACCAGTGAATAAAAGTTTCAAAATGCAAGAGATAGACATTAGTCAAGTTTTTGAATAAAGTTGCTTCATTGTCTATTCAAGAAAAGGTAAAATAATAGTTGTCAGATGTTACCCACACTATTTTTCATCTTTGGTAGATGAGTCTTTGCTTCTTCAATTATTTCAAAGATCTGAACAACAATGCATTTTAGGAAGGATAGACCCACTCCCAAGATTAGGGACAAAAGCTGGTTATTCTTCCTCCTCCTTGGAATGAAGTATCTCTCTTTTTTATACCTCAGATGGATAATTAACAGTGAAGACATCATCTACAACCTACTTCCTGTTCTTGTTTGGGGTGACAAGAAGTCAGCTTCCTTTATTCCCTTTACTCTGACAGATTTATAACTTCACAAGCACGTAAAATTAGAGGACAACGAGCAAGCGATAAAGAATATTTTTGTTATATGCTTTTGTTCTTTTCCCCTTGCTTTCACTTATATAAATTACTTCATGGGAAGGGACCAGGTTAAGTTTGCCATATGAGGCTTTCCTGGAGAGTGGTTACCCATTGTGTGTGCTCATAAACTGCATGAGGCTGGATGCTCTCTCCGTGTGCTTTATAGGATTAGGCAGAGGACTATTTGGGGAGGACACAACATCCCATTCTGAAAATTAAATCTCACTTAGTATCCCAATGTGAAGAGCAGGTTGAAGTGGGACGTCTTTGCTGAGGGAGCAGGGATGGGGTGAGTTCAGTACGAAGCCCACTTTGAGAACACTGGCTTTGGGCATAGGCTCACCAGCAGACTCAATGGATTCTATGTAGGAGGATGGAGCTAAGAGGAGAGCCTGGATATTATAAGACAGAATTCAGCTTAGTTTGAAAGAAAAAAGGAAAGAAAGAAAGAAAAAGAGACAGAAACATCTGTGTTTAAAGCCTATGTAAGAATGGAATAGGCTTTTCCACAAAGCAGTGAACTTCCCAACACTATAAGTATTGAAGTGATGGTTGCCACATAGCAGTAGAATTCTCCTCATCAGGTGGGACTTTGGCTCAGATATCATCTGAGCCAAACACCATAACTGTTATACCTCCAGTGTTCGTGGATTTCCTCATTCTGTAGGACATCTTAGCAGGGGACAGAGACCACAGGCAACTGAAATATAGAGAAGTAGTTTAGTAAAATAATATTGAATATATACAAAATATGATTCTATGAATTATAAATGTGGGTGCCAGTTCTAGGCACAGAAATTTATCAATACAACCTACAAAGCCTGTCTGCTGTTGCTAAGGGCTACCTAAGCTTTCCAATATTTACATATTAAGTCATCTTAATTTGCATATGTCTAATAATAGCAAGAATATAAAGAGCAGTAGTCCTAGATGAAATAACCATAAAAAGGAGCACTTCATCTCCATGGCTGGATGGCATTTCTGTTTTCCCCATACTTGAAAGTTGAGACTCTGGCCAGAGACGCTGGATCCTACTTGATTTCAAAAATACTGTTTGATCCATGAAGACAACCCAGGCAGTTTCCTGGGAAAGAGAAAACATCTATACCTAGAAGATGACCAATGGACCAATGCAGCTACCCACCTGGAGATCCTACCCCTAAGGAATGTATTATGAGGGGAGGGAAGTATATGTATTAATAAAAATAGTTCTACATTTGTAATAAATTCTATAATAACTATAAGAGAAGGCTACTCTGTCAATTTCCACTTATTATAGCAAGGCCATGTATATTACACTATTCATTGTCCATCTCAGACCCACCAGAATATTTGAGAAATTAGTTTCAATATCTCAGTACTTTAGAGTCATTTCCAGAGAGTCCCCAACTCCAGGGCTGGACTCTTTTGACAATAAGAGGATTCCCAGTGATTTTATTAACCAAGGCAAGCCTTACTCGACCACAGACCCACTCTACTGAGACACTGAGGCCATTACTGATAGATCTGCCGAGTTCCATTCTGTTTGACTCTGACCATAGTAGGACCAAAGAGGGGCCTTAGGAGCTTCCATCTTGCCAGTGGGGTGACAGTGGGATGTGGAGTGGGATATAGTTTTAGATTCAATATTTAGCAAGCCTTGGGGCTCTGTGTATTAAACCTCAGGTCTTCCATGCTGTTAAGTCCCTGCATTAGGGGACTAGTGAAAGTCAGTACTGTTTCTACCTCAATTTTCTGTTCAGCACTCTAGTTCTCTAGGGGAATATAGCCTTGTGTAGCCCTTAAGCTGGGGTAGAAAGAACCCTAGGCCCAAGCCCTGGGTTTTAGGCAGCTTGCATATCACAAATATCAAATTGTGAAAACTATGAGAATTTTTTTTGAACATTTGGTAACTGGTAGAAAAAAAGGGAATTAAAAGAGAGGGATTTTTGAGCTGAAATGGACATCCATCAAGGCCAGAGGATGTAGGACTAAAAAGCCTAACTTGTGATAGTGGTAGGAGGGTGGGGAAGAATGAGTAGAGAAAATCACAGACTTTGCCCTGGGAAACCAAAGACAGAGAGTAGTTGTTTTTATTTGAAGGTGGCCCCTATTCATCTAAAGTGGCATCTAACAAACTGAATTCCATAGATAATTATGCCTCCCCCCTTTTTTTCCTCTGGGAGACACTACAAATTCTGAGATGAAGAATTCACCGTGGGGAGGAGAACTGATCCCCTTCAGCATTCTGGAGAGCTTATATGGATCACCAGGCCTGGGCCCAATTTCTGCTCTGCCCTGCCCTACTCCAGCAGATCTGTGCTGTACCAGAAGAGGTGACTAATTCCTTAGTCTTCAAGGCTCCAGAGCAATATATGGAAAACTGGTGGGAGAGAGGGTGCTTTGGGGCCCCTCACTACACTTTTTCTAATTCCCTGTGCTCAGTTACATAAGGGGAACTGGATCCTGCATTTGAGATTCTGGTCATGGCCTGAGGTCTGATTCAAGAAACTGATTACTTAAAAGAACAACGCTATTGCCGGCTCTTCTGGGTTTGAGTTGTTACTGCTTAGAACCTTCTGCTGCTATACCCTGTCTCCCTAGAACTCCCAACATCACCAAATCACCACCATAACGCCCACATTGGGCCATCTTGGATAACTTGGTCAGCCTGAGCTAAATCCCAGTTTGCCTTAGCATATTGAATATTAAGTAAGATTAATTCTCACTTAACCCCATTTCCTCCGAGTCTTGATTTTCTGGTAAAAAATGATGATTTCATGATAGTTGCAGACCAGATGAAAATTCTGCATTGGTTATTATAATTAGTTTACTAGGACTATAATAATAAGGTAACACAAATTGGGTGGCTTAAACAACAGAAATTAATTTTCTTGCAATTCTTGGGGCCAAGATTGAGGCCTTAGTAGAGATGGTTTCTCCTGAGGCCTCTCTCCTTGGCTTGTAGATGATTGCCTTCTCACAGTGTCCTCACATAGTCTTTCCACTGTAAATGCACATCCCTAATGTCTCTCTCTTCTTATAAGAATGCCAATCATATTGAATTAAGGTCTATTCTAATGACTCTTTTTAAACTTAATTACTTCTTTAAGGGTCTTATCTCCAAATATAGTTACATTCTGAGGTACTAAAGTTTAGGTCTTCAATTTATGAATTTTGGAAGGGACATAATTCAGCCTATAATTGTCACTTATGTGACTTATGTCACTTATGTCACTGGTGATCTTGGGAAAGTTTTATATAACATTTCTGAGCCTCAGTTTTTATAATTGTAGATTGGAGAGAGGAATATTCACCATATAAGATTATTATGAGAATTAAATATATACTACATGTAAATAATCAAAATGATCCTTGGCACAGAGTAGAATCAGAGACCCTGTGATGGTAACTTGACCACTATAGGTTAGATGAATGTATAATCAATAGCTTGGCTTCAGTCTCTGTGTGTATATGTGCATGCAATAAAAAACACATGACTTCTGGGTAACTACTCATGCATATGTCTTTTCAGTATCTGATATGAGCATTTATAATTTAGTGTGAGGAAATATCCCTGTACAATTTTGGAAATGGAAGTTGCAATCAAATTCATGTGTTAGAAAATGAAGGAAAGCTTGTTTTCATTTTGCTGTAGTTTTTTTTTTTTTAATTTTAATCTTTTAACTCTTTAACTTTGGAGTGAAACAATTCAGACTGTGTTCTTTAATAATCTTTGGTGTGTGTGCATCATGGCTGGGGTTATCGAATAGGGGAAGACATCTCAGAAAACAACAACAAAGAGAAAATGAGCTAAAGAGAATTTGTTTTTCATTAGTGCCCTTTGCCATGCACAACTAGTAATTTCCAGAGGCTATGGTCAAGGGCTCATCTGGGGTCAGGGCTGAGCTGAGTCCACTCTAATTCAGGTCAGCAGAGCAATTCAGGAGGAGTGCTCAGGCCCAAATCTACTCCTGTAGCCTGATTCAGGGGGCAAGGTGTTTGTGCCTAGGGAAGATTGTGCTACTCCATGGGCATGAGCACATCAGGGAGGTAAGGAAGGGAGGCCCTGCATTACTAGTTTGTCATTTTCTAAACATTTGGGGGGGGGTGCATTTTCAGGATATCTTGCGCTCATTTTTGGTAGGCTTTTCCCATTCTATCTAATAAGATATTCTTTTGCCCAGGCAGCTAGTCTAAGTGCAGACAGCTTTTTCTTATGCCTTCCATCTACTTCTCCCAGCTCCCTGACAGTCCCAGGCCCAGGTCCTGTCTCTGGGCAATGACTATGTCTTCTCACTGGTTTCCCCAGCCTTTCTCAAATCCATGCTCTATATTGGAACCAAAGTGTCCTACTGATAAATCTTCAAATCCTTTTTAGATCTCATAGCAATGTCAGATAAAATACAGGATACCCAGTGAGTGTAATTTAGATAAACAATAATTTTTTTTTATTATATCCATGTGCCATTCATACTTACATTAAAGTTTAACTGGGCATCCTGTATTTTTGTGTGCTAAATATGGCAAATCAAGACCTTACATACTCTGGTCGAACCTTGCTTTTACCTTTTTGCATATCACAAGTTCACTCTCTGTTCCTTAGCTGCTTGCAGTTACCACAAAAGGCTGCTCAGTCTGAATTCCCCAAAGCAGACCCTATAACAAGGACTGGTGTACAAAGCATAGAAAATACTGGTGGGGAACAGGGCAATGACACAGGAAGAGGAAGTGAGTGCCCACAGTGGGGACTGGAGCCAAATCCCAGGGGAAATTCTGGGAATCATTGTGAAACAGAATTAGAATTATTCCAGTGAGGGGAGAATGATGAGGGGAATTTACATATCAATTACACCACTCTTGTCTTTGGTTGAGAACAACTCTTAGGGATGTCATCCTTCCAGGTTTTTTACCAGCATTTCCTAGAAGAAGGAAGAATGCCCTTCTGCCTCCGGAGGGAAAACTCTCAGATGGAGAGGCAGATATAGGCAGGTGAAAGTGCACTGTAGAATAAGGATATTGTTAGGCCCAGTGGACATGGGCAGGGTAGCCACCTGGTACACCGGTAATACTTTTCCTCTTCTAGGTCCTTTTGTTTGCTACTCTCTCAGACTGCTCCCATCTCCCCACTGCCCTTTTGTTCTACTCATTCATAGTATTCAATTTAGATGTCCCTTCTGAATGAATGCCTTCCTCCTCCACCCCCACCCAATTTATACACCCAAGATTCAAATGTTCCCCACATCCTTGTTATAACTTTTATTATAACTCTGAGTAATTTTAATGCAATGTCAAATAAGGTTTTTCAGGAAATTTATGAGCATGTATCAGAGGTTTATTAGAACTTTGTTGCAAGAAAAAGACCTGTAAGAGAGTATATTGGCTTATTTAAAGATTTTTTTTTTCTTGGTAAGATTTTAGAGTTTAAAGAATGATTAGATGCTTAAAAATCACCAGATTCTTGATTGACGGTCATCAGAGTAACTGGTCACTTGATTACTTGGACAAATTTTTATCTACTAAAATTTATAGGAAATTGTTTAAATATTAATCAGGAGTAATACTTTATCCCAAAATGACATCATGAATTACATACTCGAAACCTGTTCTTTCTCAGATCAGGATTGGGATAACTTTTTCTTTTTTTTTAAATGTGATTACACATTTCCCTCTTTCTTTCCCTCAACTCTTTGAGGTTGGTAATTATAACTGGCTTCTATTATATATGCCCTGTTACTAGTACTGTTGCAGAGTCCTCAGTACACAACTTAGTGGGGACTAAATAAATGCATGTTGAACAAATATTTAGTATTCTAGTAGTCTGTTACTAGCCTGGTAATATAACTTGAATCTTGCTTCTCAGCTCTTATCAAAAATATGTTTCTGAGAAATAATTTCAGCAGGGACTGCTGGTATCCAGACCAGCATGTAAGGAGCCTAGATGTTGCTAATCTGTTCTAGTAACAAAAACCTGAACAGGAAAATCCACATTTCTTCTTAGATCCATCAGAGTAGTGAAGTTACAGGGTAATCCAGTGTCCTAAAAATCAATCATAGTCATTTTGGACTATTCTAATGAAAATACCATAAACTGGGTAGCTTAAACAATAGCATGTATCTCTCACAATTCTGGAAGATGGAAAGACCAAGATCATGTGGCAGCAAATTTGGTGTCTGGTGAGAGCCCGCTATCTGGTTTGTAGACAACTATCTTCTCATTGTGTCCATACATAGTGAGGAAGGGCAAGAGAGCTTTTCTAAAGACAACAGTCCCATTCATGAGGGTGCTATCATTATGACCTAATCATATCCCCAAAGCTCCACATCAAAATACCATCACATTGGAGGGTAGGATTTCAACATACGAATTTTGAAGGGAAACAAATATTCGGCCTATAACTTTCCAACCCTGGTCTTCCAATATTCATGTCCTTCTTGCATATAAAATACATTCATTCCATCTCAACAACCCCCAGAGTCTAAACTTATTCCAGCATCAACTCTAATATCCAAATTTGAAGTCTCATCTAAATATCATCTAAATTAGTTTTGGGTGAGACTCAAGATAAGATATATCCAGAGGCAAATTCCTCTTTAGCTATGAAGGTTATGTGCTTCCAAGATATGATGTTGGGACAGGCATAGAATAGACATTTCCATTCCAAAGGGAAAACTAGGGAAGAAGGGGCTTATAGGTTTCAAGTAAGTCCAAAACTTAACAGGGCAAATAATATTAAGCCTTGAGGCTTGAGAATAATCCTATTTGGCTCAAAGTTCTGCCCTCTGGACTCAGTAGGGTAATAATATCACCCTCAAGACTCAGTGAGGGTACTATCCATATCTTGCTCTCTGTAGTGACACTGCCTTGATGTGGCTTTTTGCTGGGGCCCCACTACTGAGACACTAGTCATGGGCATCCTAGTGCACTTGAACTGGAGAGGCAACTTCACTCTTTGAAACTATTTGGTTCCCTGAACCCTTTGAGTCTGGGACATGGTGGAAGTGGCAGCTCCAATGATCTTTAAATCACCTGTGGGAAGAGGATATTTCTTCCCTTGTCTTGAAGAATAGCACCTGGCTTTTGTTGAGATGGCTATTTATGTCCATGGTTTATAACCACATTAATCTCATCATCAACTGATCTCTTGGCTGTATCCTTGTGTTCTCTTCTGATCATACTTTCTCATTTTTTGCAATAAGGATAGGGTGAGAATTTTCCAAATCTTTAAGTTTTGTTTCCATCTTGCTTAAAAATTCCATTTCCAAAAGATTTTCTCTTGTCACATTTTACTGTAAAAAGTCAAGAGGAACCAGGCCACTCCAAAATTTTGCTTAGAAGTCTCCCCAGCCAAATATCCAATTTCATTGCTTACAGGTTCTACTTTCTCTAAAACATTAGAACACAAATACAAATCAGCCCACTTTTTAAAAACATGTTATAACAAGGACTGGTTTCCAATACCATGTTTCTCATTTCCACCTGAGATTATATCAGAATAACCTGTACTGTTCATGTTTCTACCAACATTTTGTTCAGGATTACTTTAGTATTTCCTAAGAAGATTAAAGCTTTCTTTACAGCTCTATTTTTTTCTTTCTGAGCTCTCACCAGATCATTTTTAATAGTCCATTCATGGCAATGTAGCCTTTAAATAGCATGTACCTCAAAACTTTCATCTTCTACCCATTACCCAGTTCCAAGGTGCTTCCACATTCTTGGGCAGTTGCAACAGCAGCATTCCCATTTCTTTCTTTCCTTTTTTTTTTTTTAATTTTATTTATTTATTTGACAGACAGAGATCACAAGTAGGCAGAGAAGCAGGCAGAGAGAGAGGAGGAAGCAGGCTCCCTGCCGAGCAGAGAGCCCGATGCAGGTCATGATCCCAGGATCCTGGGATCATGACCTGAGCTGAAGGCAGAGGCTTTAGCCCACCGAGACACCCAGGCACCCCAGCATTCCCATTTCTTGGTACCAATTCCTGTATTAGGGTTCTCCAGAGAAACAAAATCAATAAGAGACTGTGTATATATAAAACATATATACATATAAAATGAGGAATTGACTAACAGGATTATGAAGGATGGATAATCCCATAATCTGCTGTCTGCAAACTGGAGACCTAAGAAAGCTGGCAATATAATTCAGTCTGAATATGAAAGCCTTCTGCAAGGGACCCAATGGTGCAAATCTTAATGTGAGGACAGGAGAAGATAGATGAGATGTCCCAGCTGAAACGGTGAGGAGGAAAAAAAAAAAAAAAAGAGCAAATTGCTTCTTCCCATGTCTTTTATTCAGGGCCTTGATTGGATGATGCCCACCCACACTAGGTCAGTTTACTTTTTAAAGATTCCACTGATTCAAATGCTAATCTCTTCCAGAAACATTTTCAGAAACACTCACAGAAATGATATTTAATCCAGGCACCCCATGGCCAGACAAGTTGACATAAAATTAAGCATCACAATCAGAGACAATCAGATGGATACACAAATATCATAATTTACTGGATTATAAAACTATGAGCACTAGTGCCAGAGTAGGAAAATTTAAAATATAATGAAGAATTGCTAGAGGCTCAGTGCGGACAAGTTTAGAATTAAAAATTCCAAGAAGAATTCCAAGAAGACCCAGTAATAGGGAAGTCCCCACAGTATTGTAAAATTTACCTCCAGGAGCTCTACCAGACCCTCATAGTGAATATCAGAGACAAATCCCTTCATGCTCCCAGTAGAAGTAGATGAAAAGGAACATTTTCAAATATACCAGGGCATTCTGTTCTTATTAGCAAAATCTGCCCTCAGGAGAAAGTATTTTACAAGAACCTAACCTGCTGGGATTTTTCAGAGCCTAATCTACTTGGATAAAGGGAAATAACCAAATTTAATTGACTCTAACCTTCCATGTGAGGGATGTTTTAGCCTTCCATGTCACAGAAGGAAAATGCCCAATTCTTGCTCTTTCTGCTATCCTATCCCACCTATGTTTGGGGGGACTAACTGAGAAGCACTGAGGAAGTTCACAGCCCAGAGTCGCAGGCTCATCAAAAGGCTGAAACCTAATCTTTACACTGTAGAGTGTTTCACACCCTCACTCACCTTACCACTACATTGCTAAAGGCCTACTTACCACAGTTTCTTTTACCCAGTGCACCATATCAACCTTTCAAAATTATAAGGCATGCTGAAAGGCAAAATAAAATAAAATAAAATAAAATTGAAGAGACTAATCAAGTATCAGAACCAGTGTCAGTTGTGGCCAAAGTGTTAGAATTGTCAGATCAGGAAATTTTTTTAAAGCTATGATTAATATGCTAAGGGTTATTATGGAAAAGTAGATAACATGTAAGAACAGATTGATAATGTAAACAGACAGATGAAAATTCTCAGACAGAATTAAAAAAATGATAGCGCTAAGAAGCACAGTAACAAAAATGAAGACTGCCTTTGATGGGCTTGTCAGTAGACTTGACATGGCTAAGGAAATAATCTGAGTTTGAGGATATACTGATAGAAGTTTCCAAAACAAAGAGAAAAGAGGACTGGAAAGAAATGCCAGAACAGAGTGTTCAAGAACTATGAAACAACTACAAAAAGTGTAATATATGCATAATGATAATACCAGAAAGAAAATAAATATAGGAACAGAAGAAATATTAAAGCAATAATGACTGAGAATTTCCTCTCAAATTATCTCAACATCAAACCACAGATTCATGAAGCTCAGAGAACACTAAGCAGGATAGATGTCCAAAAAAACCCCACACTTGTACATATTATATTCAAACTTCTAAAAATTAAAGAACAAGAAAAAATCCTTGAAAGAAGCCATAGCTTACCTAAAATAAAAGCAAAAATTACATTAATTTATTACATTAATTAATTATATTAATGTAAGAATACATCCAACTTTGGCATGTGGGTGGCTCAGTCAGTTAAGGGTCTGCCTTTGGCTCAGGTCATGATCCTGAGGTTCAGGGACTGAGTCCCATGTCAGGCTCGCTGCTCAGCCAGGAGCTTGCCTCTCTGTCTCCCTTTGTCTTTCCTCCTGCTTATGCTCTCTCTGTAAAATAAATAAGTAAAATCTTAAAAAAAAAAAGAATTATATCCAACTTATCCTCAGAAAACATGCAAACTAGAAGAGAATGAAGTGGAATATTTTAAGGCTTGAGGCAACAAACAAACAAACAAACAAACAAAACCCCCCACCAATCTAGACTCTGGTACCTTGCAAAAGTACCAGAAAAGAAAAGTATTATCTTTCAAAAATGAGAGAGAATAGGGACACCTGGGTGGCTCAGTTGGTCAAGCGGCTGCCTTCCGCTCAGGTCATGATCCCAGCATCCTGGGATCGAGTCCCACATCAGGTTCCTTGCTCGGCAGGGAACCTGCTTCTCCCTTTGCCTCTGCCTGCCACTCTTATCTGCCTGTGTTCACTCTCTCTCTCTCTCTCTGACAAATAAATAAAATCTTTAAAAAGAAATGAAAGAGAATAAATACTTTCTCAGACAAACAAAAGTGGAGGGAATTTGTTGTCAGTAGACCAGACTTGCATGAAATATTAAAAGGAGCTCTATAGAGAGAAGGAAAATGATGTAAGACAGAAAATTGGAACTACATAAAGAAAGGAAGAACATTGGAGAATAAATTAGTAAAGCTAAAATAAAACTTTTTCTTATTATAAATTGATCTAACAGTTTGTTCAAAGTAATATCAATAATATATTCAATTATGAATGCTTATGTATAAATGAAATTGATTACAGCAATGGTACAATGGATGAAAAGGAGGAATTAGGTATATTTTATTAGAAGATCTTGCACTGCTTATGAAATACTATAGTTTTATTTGAAAGTGGATTGAATTAGTTACAAGTATACATTGTATGGTAACCGTTAAAAGATTAAAAAATAATAATTACAACTAATATGCTGAGAAAGGAATCATATAAAATCCTTAATTAAAAGGCACTTGGATGGCTCAGTAGGTTAAGTGTCTGCTTTTGGCTCAGGTCATGATCTCTGGGTCCTGGAATTGAGACCTGCATCAGGCTTCCTACTCAGCAGGGTGTCTAGTTCTCTCTCTTCCTCTCCCTCTGCCCCTCCCCACCACTTGTTCTCTCTCTCTCAAATAAATAAAATCTCTTTAAAAAATCCTTAATTAAAACCACAAAAGGAAGAAAGATAATGAGAAACAAAAGTAGGTAAAAATAGAGCCACCCTATGACCCAGCTATTGGACTCCTAGGTATTTACCCCAAATATACAAATGTAGTGATCCAAAGGGATATCAATACTCCAATGTTTATATCAGCAATATGCACAATAGCCAAATTATGGAAAAAATCCAGATGTCCATCAACAGATGAATGGATAAAGAAGATGTGATACACACACACACACATACACACACACACACACACAGGAATATTACTCAGCCATCAAAAAAAGAATGAAATCTTACCATTTACATTGACATGGATGGAACTGGAGGGTATTATGCTGAGTGAAATAAGTCAATCAGAGAAAGACAATTATATGTTTTCGCTCATATGTGCAATATAAGAATTAGGGGAAGGGAAGGAAAACTGAATAGGAGGAAATCAGAGAGGGAGCCAAACCATGAGAGACTCTTAACTATAGGAAAAAAAACTGAGGGTTGCTGGGGGGATAGGGTACTGGGTGATGGACATTAAGGAAATTACATGATGTGATGAGCACTGGGTGTTACATGCAACTGATGAATTACTGAACCCTACATCTGAAACTAATGATGTACTGTATGTTGACTCACTGAATTTAAATAAATAAATAATAAAAATTTAAAAAAAAACAGAAAAAGGAACAAAGAACAAAAGCAGTGAATCAAAACCACTATGTAATATTATAGTATTAATCAAACTATATCAAGAATCATTTAACAATTTATAGTCTACGTAAACAAATAAAAGAGATTGCCAGAGGAGATTTAAAAAAAAAAAAACCCAACTATACGTTTTCTATAAGAAACCCACTTTAAATACGAAGACACATATAGACCAAAAGTAAAAGGGTGAAAAGGTATATCATACTAATCAATATACATTGATATATTATATAAGATATACAATACTAATAAAAAACTGAGAGTTGCTATAGTAATTTCAGACTGAGCAGACTAAAGAGTAAGGACTATTATCAGGGATAAAGAGGGGCATTACATAAAGATAAAGGGTTAATACTCCAAGAAGACATAATAATCATTTTGTTTATGCACCTAATAACAGCATATCAAAATACATGAGTTAAAAACTAATAAAACTGCAAGGAGAAATAAAAGAATCCAAAAACTTTAACACTTCTTGATCAGAAGTGGTAGAAAATCAGCAAGGACATTGTTGAACTCAATAGCACATAATCAATTAAATATGGTTGACATCAATAGGCTACTCCATCCAACAACAGCAGATTACACATCATTCTCAAGCTTACTTAGAACGTTCACTAAGATAAGCTGCATTCTGGGCCTTAAAACACACTTAACAAATTAAAAAGAATGGAAATTATACAGTGTGACTCTTATACCACAATCAAGCTAAACAGAATAAAAATCAATAACAGAAAGATAATCATAAAATTCCACAGAGATTAAAACAATCACTTTTAAATAACACATGGGTCAAAGAAGAAATCTCAAGAGAAATTAAGAAATATTTTGAACTAAACGAAAATGAAAACATAACTTAAAAAAATTTGTGATATGGTAAAAGCAGTGCTTAGAGGGAAATGTATAGCCCTGACTTCTATGTTAGCAAAGGAGAAAAATATAAAACAAATCCTCTAAGCTTCCAGTTTGGGAAAGTAGAAAAAGAGGATTAAATTATAGCCAAAGTAAGCAGAAGAGAAGAAACAAAAATTAGAGCAGAGATCAATGAAATTGAAAACAGAAAGAAAACCAACAAAAATCAAAAGGTGGTTCTTTGAAAAAATCAATAAAATTTATAAACCTTTAGCCACACTAAGAAAAGAGAGAGGACACAAATTACCAATATCAAAAATTAAGGAGGGGATATGACTTCAGATCCCAAGGACGTTAAAAGGATAATAAATTAATATTATGAAAAACTCTAGACCCACAAATGTGATAACCTCGGGGAAGTGGACCAATTCTTTGAACAACACAATCTGGCAAAACTCCCATAAGAGTAAACTGAGAATCTGAATTGTATTATATAATTTAAATAATTTAAACCAATAATTAATAACCTTTAGAAAAATAAAATACCAGGCCCAGGTGGGTTTACTGGTGAATTCTACCAAAAATTAACAAAAAATTATACCAATTCTTGACAGTGTCTTTCAGAAGCAGAGGAAGTATTTCTTAACTTAATCTATGAGGCTACCATTATCCTATTTCCAAAACCAGACAAAGATATTACAAGAAAATAAAACTACAGACCAATATGTCCTATGAAAATAGATGAAAAAATCCTTAACAAAATATGAATAAATAAAATCCAACAATGTATAAAAAGAATTATATATCATGACCAAGTAGTATTTATCTCAGGTATGCAAAGCTGTTTCAACATTTGAAAATAAAATAATGTAATCTCTCATGTCAGCAAGCTAAAATAGAAAAGAATCACATGGTCATATTAATAAATGCAGAAAAAGCATTTGACAAAATGTGATCCCCATTCATGTTAAAAACTCAGCATATGAGGAATAGAAGAGAAATTCCTCAGCTTAATCAAGATATCTACTATCTGCCTGCAGCTAACATCATACATAATGATTAAAAGCTCAAAGCTCTCCTGGTAAGATCCATAGCAAGGAAAGGATATCCCTTCTCACCACTCATTTTTGACACCATACTGGAAGACAAGAAAAGGAAATAAACATATAGATTGGGAAGGAAAAGAAAAACAGTTTCCTTGTAGAAGATATGATCATCCATATAGAAAACTCAAAAGAGCAAAAAAATCTCCTGAAACTAATAAGTGATATAGGAAAATCATAGAATACAAAGTTAATATGTAATAGTCAAACAATGTCTTATACACAAGCACTGAATAAGTGACTTTGAAATTCAAAACACATTACCATTTACATTAACACCCCCAAATTTAAATATATAGGCATAAACCCAACAAAACTTGGACAAGAAAGCTACTCTGATTAAAGATATTAAGTAAGTAAATAAATGGAAACATATTCCATGTTCATGGGTAGAAAGGCTCAATATTGTCAAGATATTAGTTCTTCTCAATTGATCTATAGAAAATCAATGCAATCCCAATAAAAATCTCAGCAACTTATTTTGTGGATATCAACAAATTGATTCTAAAGTTTACATGGAGAGGCAAAAGATCCAGAATGATCAACAGAATATTGAAGGACAGAACAAATTCAGAGAACTAACTGCCAAACTTTAAAACTTACTAGAAAGCTACAATATTCAAGAAACTGTGGTTACCAGTGAAAGAATAGAAAAATAGATTAATGGAAAAGAACAGAGAGTCCAGAAATAGACCCCCTTAAATACAGTCAACTTACCTTTAACAAAGGAGGAAAAAATCAAATGAGCAAAGATAGTCTCTTGAACAAATGCTGCTGGAAAGAATGGACACCACCTGCAAAAATGTAAATCTGGAAAGACCATTCCTCGCAGAAGTTAATTCAAAATGGATCAGAGATTCTATATAAAACAAAAGGCTGTAAACTCATAGGAAATAACAGGAGAAAAGTCTAGGTACCTTGGTTATGGTGACCACTTTTAGATAGAACACCAAAAGTACTATTCATGAAAGAGACAACCAGTAAGTTGGACTTCATTAAATTTAAGACTTCTGAAGGGGAGTGATATGATAAGATGATGACATAGATCATTTTCTGACTTTTGCTCACCATCACAAAAAGGACAACTAGCAATCATTCAAGACAAGGACATCACTGAGAGAACTCTGGAATGTAGGGGTGGGTCTGAAGCAACCCCCTGCACCACAGAGACAAGACAAACTGCATTAGAAGGGTAAGGGAAGTATCTACATATTGATTTCATTGCACCTCCCCCAAGCCAATGCTGCACCACAAGGAGAGTGTGGTCCTCTAGTAAGAAAAGAGAACCCAAGGGAGACAACCAGTCCACCCCACAACCACTAGGGTTGCTTAGTGAGAGGCTGTACTCTCATCTCACTCCATGGAGATTGTGGGGGAACCTGGGGGCTCAACCACTGGGAATGTGACTGTGATGGAGAAGCAAGGATGATCTTATAACCACCAGCACATGGATCTTGGTAGACTGAGTTTATACCCACAGTATTCAAGTAGTAATCCCAACCAGTGGTTTTGCTCATCTGAAGAACCACATTTGTGGTGCACTTTGACTAGGGAACTCAGCTGGGTGTAGATCTCCCTGATTTGGATTTTCAAATGATGAGTTTTGCTAACTATAGAGCCTGGTTTGCCTATGCCCAGGCAAGGAGCTGAATCACAGCCCTGCCCACTGTGTAGAGTGTCTCCTGGCTACAGCTAATCAGAGGAACACCTAAAAGCTGTGTAGCACAGTGATGCTCAAGCTGAGAGGTGGGTAGATAGAACTGATCACCTCCAGAGAAAAGTCAGTCCAGGTATGGAGGGTTTCTGTGCTACACATAGGCAGGAGGAGTAATTCATAGCCAAAGCTGAGGACAATCCCAGTCCTTCCCAACTGGACAGTCTGTTTGGGACATTGAGAGTTGCCTGGAGTGACCCCTTGCCTTCCTGGCCAGACAAGGGAGCAGGGGCATAGCCCACCTGCTGTGGCTCCCTGTCCCATCTGACCAGAAGGGCTGGCAAGAATGCTTGGAAGCTGTGTGGCCCAGTAGTGCTTAAGCTGAGACACAGGCCAAACCAACAGTTTGCAGAGCAAAACTAGTGGCTCTTTTCAGCCAAGAAATTTGGGGCACAGCTTGGCTTGAGTTAAGATAACAAATAACTCTATCAGTTTTACAGCTGCTTCTCTCACTATGCCCAGATAGGGAAACTAAATTTAGTCCCACTTATCAATGAGTATAGCCTGCAGCCTACCTAACCAGGATACCTAAGCAGAGCACCTGGGAAGCTGCATAGTCCATCCAGCATCCCTGCTTACAATGAATAAGAGAAAGCCACCATCTGTAGCTTTCCCTCTCTGCAGAGAACTTGTGACCTCACCTGACAAGTGAATGTAGTGCACAATTTTGCCTGGTTCAGGTCCCCAAACAATGAACTGGACAGGCTCTAGGTCCCATCCTGCTGACCAGCCAGGGAAGGAAAGATAGTTCATAGCCCCATCTATTCATGAATATAGTACCTAGTAAGCCTGACCAGAAAATCCAGGCAACCAGGGAGCCCATCCTACAGCCTCACTTGGGTAGTGAATAAAACCAGCAGTCCTATCCAACTGTTCTTAGCTAGTGATGCTCTCTCACTCCATCCCTGGCCTCAGAATTTGGAAGTTGTCTCATCCCAAAACAAATCATAATAGGAGTCCCACCTGCCAAAGACATTATCAGCAGACATGCCCATAATAGTCAAACTGTTGACTATTTGAATCTGACTATTGAATATCTATCTCTGCCAAAGCAAACCTGTAGAGTCTGGAAGAGGAACCTGATTATTCAAATGCACAGACACCAACATAAGGAATCAAGGATCACAAAAAGCAGGTAATATGACACCATTGAAGGAAACTAATAAAGCTCTAATAGATGGTCTTAAGGAACTGATGATCTACAGACTGTCAGACAAAGAATTTGGAATTATCTTCTTAAAGAAGTTTAGTGAACTATAGGAACACACAGAAAATGAAATAAAAATCAGGAAAACAATGCATGAAAAAAAGAGAAATTTTGACTAGGCAATAGTAATCATTGAAGGAAGGAAGGAAGGAAGGAAGGAAGGGAAGAAGGGAGGGAGGAAGGAAAGAAAGGAAGGGAAAGAAAGAAAAAAGAAGAAAGGAAGGAAGGAGAAAGAAAATGAAAGAAAGAGGAAGAAAGGAGGGAAGGAAGGGGAAAAGAAGAAAGAAAAAGGAAAGGAAAAGAAAAAAATCTAAAGTTGAAAAATGTAATACTGGGATGCCTGGGTGGCTCAGTGGGTTAAGCCTCTGCCTTCAGCTTGGGTAGTGATCTCAGGGTCCTGGGATCGAGTCCCACATCTGGCTCTCTGCTCAGTGGGGAGCCTGCTTCCCCCCACTCTCTCTGCCTACCCCTCTGCCTACTTGTGATCTCTCTCTCTGTCAAATAAATAAAATCTTAAAAAAGAAAAAAAATGTAATACTCATGCACAGGAAGAAGGCTGAACAGGTACCCAAGTCTGTGTGTCTGGGTAACATATGTCAGTCACCCATTGCAGAAGCAGTTTTCAGAAAACTTGTAACTGATCGAAAGCTTTCAGATAATTAGAGGATAGACAATGCAGCAACATCCTTATGAAATAGGAAACTCTCCTGGTCATTGAGGAGAGAATGACATAAAGATGCATGATAGTTCCATGAATCATGTAGCCTGGCAGGTTATCAAAGAAGATTTTTGTCACATTTGATTATATACTAAGTATGGATGAAAGCAATATGAAAGACCAAATATAAAAAGTAATACCTACACTGAAGAATTCAATAGAAAGTTTCAAAAGCAGACTTAGCCATGCAAAAGAATTAACAACCTGGAGGATTTGACATTAGAAATTATGAAAGCAGAGAAGCAAAAAGAAGAAAAGAGAATGTGAAAGAATGACGAGTCTATAAGACTTATAGGACAGAATGGAAAGAACCAATATTTGCATAATAGGAATTCCAGAAGGAGAAGAGAGACAGAAAATATACTTGAAATATTAATGGCTGAAAATTTTCAAAGCTGGGGAGAGAAATGAACATGCAAATCCATGAGGTCCAAAGTATCCCAAATAGATTGAACCCAAATAAGGCTACACTAAGACAAATTATAATTAAATTGTCAAAAGTCAAAGACAAACAAAAAGAAAGGAATTTTGAAAGTAGCAAGAGAAAAGAGAAGTACATACAAGGGATTCCCATAAAACTATTGGTGGATTTCTCAACTGAAATATTTCAAGCCAGGAGAGAATGGGTTAATATATTCAAAATGTTAAAAGAAAAAAACCATCAACAAGAATACTATACCCCCCCCAAAAAAATACTATACCCAGTGAAGTATTCTGTGGAAATGAAGGAAGGATAAATACTTTCCCCAAAACTGATGGAGTTCATTACCACTAGACCTGCCATACAAGAAATGCTAAAGGGAATTCTTTGAATGTAAATAAAAGATTTCTAATATCATAAAAACATAAAAAGTTAGTGTAAAACTCACTGGTTACAGTATATATAATCAAAATTAGATCCTGTAATTTGTAATTGTGGTATATAATTTACTTACTCCTATGTTTTAAAGTTAAGAAAACAAATATAATAAAAATGACTATAACTGCAATAACGTTATTAGTTATACATTATAAAATATGTAAATTGCAACAGCAATAGCCTAAATTATGAGGGTGGTGGAGAAGCAAAAGTGTAAAAGTTAGGAATTCTGAAGTTAAGTTGTCAGAATAAACAAGGGAGTTATAATTTTAATATATTTATGTAAGCCTCATGGTCACCACAAAGGAATAATCTGTAGCAATTATTAAAAAAAGGATAAAGAAATAAAAGCATACTGATGCCAAAAGACATCAAAACATAATAAAGATAGCAGGATAAGAAACATGGAACAATGGATATACAAAACAACCAGAAAACAATTAACAATATTGCAATACTGGGTGTGATACATAAACAATGAATCTTGGAACAGTGAAAAAATAAAAACAAACAAACAAGCAAAATGGCAATAAGAAGTCTTTACCTATCAATAATTACTATAGGGGCACTTGGGTGTCTCAGTCAGTTAAGTGTCTGACTCTTGATCTCAGCTCAGGTCTTGACCTCGGGTTGTGAGTGCGAGCCTTGAGTTGAGCTCCATGCTGGGTGTTGAGCCTACTTTAAAAAATTATTATAACAATTACTTTAAATGTAAATGGATTAAATTCTCTAATCAAAAGATATAGAATGTATGAATGGATAAAAAAACAAGATCCAATGAAACACTGCTTATAAGAGATTCACTTTATTTTCATTATTTTTTAAAATTAACTTTTTATTTTGAAGTGATTTCAGGTTTACAGAGAAGTTACAGAGATGGTGCAGAGGGCTCCTGTACCCTTTGCTCATTTCCCTCTGATGCCAGCCTCTCAGTTTTCCATGGTAATTTTGTCCAAACCATAGAGGGAGGACTGGTTCATTGACTGACACTGGCTCTGTCCCCCAGGCGTCCTGCTCAAGCCTGGCCCAACCAGGCCCCACCTCACATGCAACAGTTCTTCTAAGACCAACCTGGGCTGTGACTGTTTTTCAGTGAGCCTTATTCAGGGACCATCTGATGTAAGGTGAGGTTCTGGGCTTTCAGGCAGATGACCATAGAGGTAATTGTCAGATCATAATGGGAGCATGTGACATCTTGCCACCAGGATGCTGGCCTGTGGGGGGCAGCTGCAGTGGCTTCCATTCTTTCTCCAAAAAGGTATGGACTTGCTTGGGAGAATGATGGTCTTTCCTCTTCTGTCTTTTTCTCTTTGGAAGTAAACAGGGGTCCTACATGTGGGATGGTTGGTGTCATCTTCAGTTGGAGGGAGGGCTGGTATATGCAGACTTCTCAGTAGTGCCAGCTGTCACTGCACCTTCTTCTTTCCCTCAGGACCCTGGGTGTTGCTTCACTTTAGCCTTAAAAACAGACATTGGGGCTCCTGGGTGGTTCAGTTGGTTAAGCAACTGCCTTTGGCTCAGGTCATGATCCTGGAGTCCTGGGATTGAGTCCTGCATGGGGCTCCCTGCTCAGCAGGGAGTCTGCTTCTCCCTCTGACCCTATCTCCTTTCATGGTCTCTCTCTCACTCTTTCTCAAGTAAATAAATAAAATATCTAAAAAAAAAACCAGACATAAACTCAGAGTGAGAGAATGGAAAAAGTTGTTTCAAGCAAGTTATAGCCAGAGAGAGAGAGAGGGAGTCAGGGGTAGTTACACTTATGTCAGATAAAATAGATTTTAAACTAAAAATGGTAGAGACAGGTCATTACATGATAATTAAATGGTCAATCCAATGAGAGGATATAACAATTGTAAATATATATCTGCTGAACATCTGAGCACCTAAATATATGAAGCAAAAACTATCAGAAAGGAGAAACAAAAAGAATACAGTAGTAGTTGAGACTTTAATACCCCACTCTCAACAACAGATAGACCATTGAGACAGAGAACCAATGAAGAAACAGAAGATTTGAACAAATTATGGACCAAATGGACCTAACAGACACAGAACATTCTATCTAAAAAGAGAAGAATATGAATTCTTCTCAAGTGTATGTCAGAAATTTTCTAGGATAGCCAAATATTAGACTGCAAGTCTTAGAAAATTCAAGAAAATTGAAATTATACTGACTATCTCCTCTGAGCACAGTAACATGAAACTAGAATAAGAGGAAGACTGGACAATTAATAAAAACATGGAAATTAAACATTCTTAATAACCAATTGGTCAAATTATATGAGTCCATCTAAATACAGTGTCCAAAATAGGCAAATCTCTAGAGACCAGAAAATAAATTAATGGTACCCAGGGACTGGAAAGAAGGGCCACAGATAGTGACAGCTGAGGAGTAAGGGTTTTCCTTTGGAGTGTCTTAAAGCTGATTGTGATGATGATTGTACTAGTCTGTGAATACTAGCAACTATAGAAGTATATGCTTTGAACTTTCTGGTTTGCAAATATATCTCAATAAAGTCGTTTTAAAAAAAAGAGGGTGAGGCAAACCAAGAACTAAAATTACAAAGGTTGGGGGGTGCCGGGGTGGGGAGGAGATGGAGATGGAATGAGAAGCTTGAAAGGGGAGGGGTTTCTTGGCCATCCTCCAAATCCCAACCTCAGAAGAATCTCCACTTGGGAATACCTTTATAGTTCAAAAATTAAGCTTCAAGTTTCTAAGGAACTAAAGATAAGTAAAAGACAAGAAGCCAATCCTAAATCTCAGTCTCTCCATGTACTATGTAGGGACTGGAATAATCAACTTGAATCAAAGGAAAGACAATTTTGCACATGCTTCTGGACTCCCTCTGCATGCCTGTCTATCAAACAGTGGTGCTGTTTGGGACCAGGTCCATTCACTGTAAAGGGAAATTCACAATAAGGAGTTACCTATTTTTGAATTCCTCTTGATGTTTTAAAGTTAACATTGGATCAAACATGAACCTTGGAGAGCCATGTGCCCCGACTATATTCTTTGGTCCTCATAAAATTTCTTTTATTTAATTGTGCTTTGTCATTTTGCCACTGCCTCTCTTGAAGGGTGAGTTGAGAAAAACAGCACTTGAAACTCAACATTATCCTTATTTTAGGGGCTGATCTTTAAAGTCTGTATGTAGACCTGTCTACATCAAAAGCACCTGAAGCTCTTGTCAAACGCACAGTTGCAAAACCTCAACCATAAACCTGAGGCTGGGGCCTGGGGTTATAATTCTGTATGTTAACATATAATCATATATATTAACAAAGGTCCCGTTTTGTTGCATACCCCAGCTGAAAACCACTATAATACATCACATATTACTCCTTTATAAGAAACCATGAAAAAATCTCTTACTTTAGTTCTAGGAACAACTATTCTGAGCAGATCACCCCATTCTCACCTATATTCCAACCACCACCAACATAGGACTAAAGAGACAGCCAATTTTGTAATTGATCATATTTTTCTTTTTAACTCACCTATCAGGATAGTCAAAACTAAATTTTCCACCTTATATTTGATTTGCTTATGTTAGACTAAACTTGCTTTCCTCTTACTCCAATTACCTCATCAATTTATTTTATTCTGCTTCTTATGCTTCTTTATATGTCACCTCAAATACTTTTGGTAACAAGGGGGTATAAATTTGTAAATATGCAAATCTTAGCCTAAAGCACCAGAGGCCTATTTCATCTAGTCCTGTGGCTTTCCTCCCTTGAATGTGTTATGGCATCATTTTCCCCAGGGAACAACTGTACATCATTCCTGTCTGAGTAGCTGAAATGCATATAGGTTATTCCTCAGTTTATTAGCCATAATATTAATTATGAAGATATCATAACACCCCTAAATTTTTAGAAGAAACCGAGGCCCAGAAATAATAACTGATAGATCAAAAGTTACTCAGGGAATGAGAAGGCTGGAATAAAGACAAAACTCTTAATTCTTTTCTTACGGTACTTATATCCACATCACTTAGCAACTTGCTAATTTCTAGGGATCAATCAAGGAGGACTCTTACTTCTCATTACAAGTAGACATATTCTAAACACCTGTAAACCTAGAGAGGTGCTCTGGATGACCCAAGACTTAAAAACTGGTAATACCTCATTCTTTGTGGTTAGCACATGAAAAGAGTTGATAACCAAGGGACTCTAGAGAGATCAGATATTAAACAATCCAGAAGTCCACAGGCTTTTGCCTTATTCCCCACAAGGTTTGTCTGGTCCTCCTCTATGCTATCCTTGTAATTCCAGTGCCTCTTCTTCTTTTAGTGGGAACATCTCTTAGAAATAAGAAAATCTTCATATTTTTTTGAGCAGCTCAGTATAATATGAACATTTTCAAAGAAAAGACATTTCTTTGAAGAACGTGTTATTTATGGGATTTTTCCCCTTAAGAAACAAGAAAGGTTTGGTCTGAGAAGTCTGGATATCAGATGGAATCATTCATACTTTCGGGTTTCAGGGACAAAAGTGTGTGCAAAATTACAACATTCAGAAGGGCAATTTATCTATATTGTATGACAATTAGTAATATGTGGATTTCTTAAAGTTGGTTATGATTATATATTACAGTAATTTCTAATCTATTACTCTTAAGGTGACCAGTGAAATTACAAAATACAGCAACAGACTTGATTCCTTTTGAGTCAGTCCACTCCCATTCTGGCTCACATGTTCACTTTTTCTCTACACACACATTCACAGACACATGCACACACACACACACACAGAGCTCAACTCAGTCACTCAAAGATGGAGCAATTTGGAGATCAAAGTTTTTACATTTCCAGGTTGGAAGTTCTCTTAAATAATTAAACACATTCTGCAACTATTTCAGTTTTCACAAATCTCATTTGCTTTTTTCAAGCTCCATTCTACTTGGTTCATTGTTAATGTCCGGATGGTTTAAGAAATAAACCAAGCTTCTTCTTTGCCAATTTGAATCCCTTTAATTCTTTTTGTTGTCTGATTGCTGAGGCTAGGACCTCTAATACTGTGTTGAATGATAATGGTGAGAGTGGACAACTCCATCGTATTCCTAACCTTAAGGGAAAAGCTCTCAGTTTTTTTTTAGAGGTATGTTCCCTCTATCCCTATACTGAAGAGTTTTAATCAGGAAAGGGTGCTGTATTTTGTCAAATAGTTTTCTGCATCAATTGAGAGGATCCTATGGTTCTTGTCTTTTCTTTTATTAATGTGCTCTATGACATTGATTGATTTCTGACTGTTGAACCACACTTGTATCCCAGGAATAAATCCTACCTGGTCGTGGTGAATAATTTAATGTACTATTGTATCCTATTGGCTAGGATCTTGTGTATTTTGGCATTCATCTTCATCAGGGATATTGGCTTGTAATTCTCCATTTTGATGGGGTCTTTGTCTAGTTTTGGGATCAGGGTAATCCTGTCCTCATAGAATGAGTTTGGAAGTTTTCTTTCCATTTCTATTTTTCAAAACAGCTTCAGTAGAATAGGTATTATTTCTTTTTAAAATGGTAGAATTCCCCTGGGAAGTCATCTGGCCCTGGACTCTTGTTTTTCGGGACGTTTTTGATTACTGTTTCAATTTTCTTGCTGGTTATTGGTCTGTTCACATTATCTATTTCTTCCTGTTTCAGTCTTGTAGAGGTCAAACTCTCACTCTTCACAGATGACATGATACTTTATGTGGAAAACCCAAAAGATTTCATCCCAAAGTTAGTAGACCTCTTACAGCAATCAGCAACATGACAGGATACAAAATCAATGCACAGGTATTAGTTCCATTTCTATATGATAACAATGTAACCAAAGAAGGAGAAATTAAAGAATTGATTCCATTTACAATAGCACCAAAACCCATAAGATATCTAGGAATAAACCTAACCAAAGAGGTAAAGGATCTGTACTTTAGGAACTACAGAACACTTATGAAAGAAATGGAGGAAGAAAAAAAGACATGGAAAAACATTCCATTCTCAAGGATTATAAGAATAAACATTGTTAAAATGTGTATGCTGCCCAGAGCAATCTATACTTTCAATGCAATCCCTATGAAAATACCATTGACATTTTTCACAGAACTGGAACAAAAAATCCTAAAATTTGTATGGAACCAGAATAGGCCCTGAATTGTCAAGGAAATGTTGAAGACCAAACCAAAGCTGGGGGTGTCACAATGCCTGACTTCAAGCTCTATTACAAGGCTGTGATCATCAAGACAAAAATAGACACATAGATCAATGGAACAGAATAGAGAGCCCAGAAATGGACCCTCAACTCTATGGTCAACTAATCTTTGACAAAGCAGGAAAGAACAACCAATGGAAAGGACAGTCTGTTCAATAAATAGTGCTGGGAAAAGTGAACAGTCACATACAGAAGAATGAAATTAGACTATTCTCTTACACAAAGACCATACACAAAGATAAACTCAAAATGGTTGAAAGACCTCAATGTGAGACAGGAATCTATCAAAATCCTAGAGGAGAACATAGGCTGTGAACCACTTTGACAATCAGCCACAACAACTTCTTTCAAGAAACATCTCTAAAGGCAAGCAAAAATGAACTTTGGGACTTCATCAAGATACAAAGCTTCTGCACAACAAAGGAAATGGTCAACAAAACTAAGAGGCAACCCATGGAATGGGGGAAGATATTTGCAAATGACATTTCAGCTACAGGGTTGGTATCCAAGATTTATCAAGAACTTACAAACAGCCCCCCAAAAACAAATAATCCAGTCAATATATGGGCTGAAGACATGAGCAGACACTTCTCCAAAGATATACATATAGCCGACAGCACATGAAAAATTGCTCCATATCACTTGCCATCAGGGAAATATAAACCAAAACTACAATGAGATACCACTTTACACCAGTTAGAATGGCAAAAATCAACAAGACAGGAAACGAGTGTTGGTGAGAATGTGGAGAAAGGGAAACCACTGTTGGTGGGAATGTGAGCTAATATAGTCACTCTGGAAAACAGTATGAAGGTCCCTCAAAACGTTAAAAATAGAGCTACCCTATAACCCAGCAATTGCTCTACTAGGTATTTATCCCAAAGATACAGATGTATGCTCCCCAATGTTCATAGCAGCAATGTCCACAATGGCCAAACTGTGGAAGGAATTGAGATGTCCATCAACAGATGAATGGATAAAGAAGATGTGGTTCATATATACAATGAATTATTACTCAGCCATCAGAAAGGATGAATACCTACCATTTGTATTGACATGATGGAACTGGAGGTGATTATGCTAAGTGAAATAAGTCAAGCAGAGAAAGACAATTATCATATGGTTTCACTCATATGTAGAACATAAGCAATAGCATGGAGGACCACAGACCCCTTACCCTTCAGTAAGGGGCAGAAATCAGAGAGGGAAACAAACCATGAGAGACTCTGGACTCTGGGAAACAAACTGAGGGTTACAGAAGGGAGGGGGTGGGGTAACCAGGTGATGGGTATTAAGGAGGCCACGTGTTGTGATGAGCACTCGGTGTTATAAGCAACAAATGAATAATTGAATACTACATCAAAAACTAATGAGGTACTATATGTCGACTAACTGAACATTAAGAGAAAAAAAGAAATAAACCAAGCCACATTAAAGGTAATATACTTTTGTGACAATTATCCAACTAAATTGATACCACTTTGCTGTGATTCAAGAATTTATGCAACTGAATATTACAGCCAACCTTAGGGTTCCTGGTATGCTTCTTGGACTGATTATGTTTTGGACTGTGGTGTTAGTTCAAATTCTTGAGCCTTAATGGAGATTTGGAAATGTCACCTTACTTCCCAGAACCTTTTCCCGCATGTATTTGTTTCTCTTTCAAGTTTGTAAGTAGAGATAATAGATATGAATCACTTAGAATAGTGCCTGACACATAATAGGAAGTTATTGTTATTATTATTACTGATAATAGCACCAAGGATCCTGTTCTACCATAATAAGAAAAAGCAGTTAATTTTATAGCACAAATAAAACGACTACACAGCTCTTCTTCAACTTATGGGATTATAGAGTTGTGTCCCAATAAAACCATCATAATTTGAAAATATATTAAGGGTCGGGAGTCAAGATGGCAGAGAACTAGCAGGCTGAGATGACATCAGGTAGCAGGAGATCAGCTAGATAGCTTATCAAACCGTTCTGAACACCTACAAATCAAACAGGAGATCGAAGAGAAGAGCAGCAATTCTAGAAAGAGAAAATCGACCACTTTCTGAAAGAGTTTTTTCTTCTAAAAAATTTGGGACACAATTTCTTCTAATAGATCAAAATATACCCTAACTCTAGCACAGGGCTTTGTTTTAGTCTCCAACCTGAGCAAATTCTTTCCACTTTTTCTTTATTCTCCCAAACAGCTTGTCTTATCAACTCCTTTTTTAGAAAAATTTTTTTCATTTTTATAGTCATATTCCATCCCTTCATCATGTTTACCTTTATATATGTTTTCCATTATTTAAAAATTTGGGAGGTAGTTTCTTCTAAGAGACCAGAGTACTCCCCAAATTAAGTGGGTGACCCTGTTCTATTCACCAGTCTAATACATATATTTTCTTTTTTATATTTTTTCTTTATTTTCTTTCTTTAAAAATTTTTTTTTCTGAACTTTTTAAAAAAATTTATTTATTTGACACAGAGAGAGAGAGAGAGAGAGATCATGAGTAGGCAGAGAGGCAGGCAGAGAGAGGGGGGAAGCAGGCTCCCTGCCGAGCAGAGAACCCGATGAGGGCTCTATCCCAGGACCCTGAGATCATGACCTGGTCTGAAGGCAGAGGCTTAAGCCACTGAGCCACCCAGGTGCCCCTCTGGACTTCTTTTTTGCCCTCTTTCTTCCTCCTACGATTTGGAGTCTCTTCTGATTTGGTTAAAGCACATTTTCCTGGGGCGCCTGGGTGGCTCAGTGGGTTAAAGCCTCTGCCTTCCACTCATGTCATGATCCCAGGGTCCTGGTATCAAGTCCCACATCAGGCTCTCTGCTCAGCGGGGAGCCTGCTTCCCTTCCCCTCTCTCTGCCTGACTCTCTGCCACTTGTGATCTCTGTCTGCCAAATAAATAAAATCTTTATTAAAAAAAGCACATTTTCCTGGGGTCTTTGCCACCCTTTTACTATTTTATTCACTCCTTCATATATTCCTGTCTGGATAAAATGACAAGGCAGAAAAACTCACCACAAAAAAAAAGAACAAGAGGCAATACCAAAGGCTAGGGACCTAATCAATATTGACATTGGTAATATGTAAGATCTAGAGTTCAGAATGACGATTCTCAAGGTGTTAGCTGGGCTCAAAACAGGCATGGAAGATATTAGAGAAATGCTGTCCAGAGAAATACAAGCCCTTTCTGGAGAAATAAAAGAACTAAAATCTAACCAAGTTGAAATAAAAAAAGTTATTAATGAGGTGCAATCAAAAGTGGAGGCTCTTACTGCTAGGATAAATGAGGCAGAAGAGAGAATTAGTGATATAGTGATTAGAGTGATATATAGAAGAGAGATTCGTGATATAGTGATATAGAAGACCAAATGACAGAGAATAAAGGAGCTGAGCAAAAGAGAGACAAACATCCTGGACCACAAGGGAAGAATTCGAGAGATAAGTGATACCATAGGACGAAACAACATTAGAATAATTGGGATTCCAGAAGAAGAAGAAAGAGAGAGGGGAGCAAAAAGTATATTGGAGAGAGTTATTATAGGGAATTTTTCTAATATGGCAAAGGGAACAAGCATCAAAATCCAGGAGGCACAAAGAATCCCCCTCAAAATCAATAAGAATAGGTCCACACCCCATCATCTAATAGTAAAATTTACAAGTCTAGCAACAAAGAGAAAATCTTGAAAGCAGCTCGGGAGAAGAAGTCTGTAACATACAATGGTAAAAATATTAGATTGGCAGCAGACTTATCCACAGAGACCTGGCAGGCCAGAAAGAACTGGCATGATATATTCAGAGCACTAAATGAGAAAAACATGCAGCCAAGAATACTATATCCAGCTAGGCTATCATTGAAAATAGAAGGAGGGACAAGCAAAAACTAAAAGAATTTGCAAATACCAAACCAGCTCTACAGGAAATATTGAAAGGGGTCCTCTAAGTAGTAGAGTACTAGAGTAGTAGTAGTACTAAAAGTAGTAGACTGGAAAGGAACAGAGACAATATACAGTAACGGTCACCTTACAGACAATACAATGGCACTAAATTCATATCTCAATAGTTACCCTGAATGTAAATGGGCTAAAAGCCCCAATCAAAAGACACAGGGTTTCAGAATGGATAAAAAAACAAAACCCATCAATATGCTGCCTACAAGAAACTCATTTTAGACCTGAAGACACCTCCAGACTTAAAGTGAGGGGGTGGAAAACAATTTACCATGCTAATGGACATCAGAAGAAAGCTGGGGTGGCAATCCTTAGATCAGAAAAATTAGATTTTAAGCCGAAGACTATAATAAGAGATAAGGAAGGATACTATATCATACTCAAAGGGTCTGTCCAACAAGAAGATCTAATAATTTTAAGTATCTATGCCCCTAACATGGGAGCAGCCAACTATATAAACCAATTAATAACAAAATCAAAGAAACACATTGACAATAATACAATAATAATGATACAATAATAATACAATTAACACTCCTCTCACTAAAATGGACAGATCATCCAAGCAAAAGATCAACAAGAATCCTGTTGAAGATTGATTTGTTGATTTCTGCTCTGATCTTTATTATTTCTCGTCTCCTGCTGGGTTTAGGCTTTCTTTGCTGTTCTTTCTCCAGATCCCTTAGGTGTACTGTTAGGTTGTGTATTTGAGACCTTTCTTATTTCTTGAGAGAGGCTTCTATCATTATATGACGTATATAATTCTATCATTATATGACATATATCTTCTATCATTATATGACATATATCTTCTATCATTATATGACATATATAATGATAGAAGCCTTTCACAAGAAATAAGAAAGGTCTCAAATACACAACATTATATGATATATATAATGATAGAAGCCTTTCTCAAGAAATAAGAAAGGTCTGGACACACTGGACCAGATGGATATCACAGATATATTCAGAACATTCCATCCCAACACAACAGAATACACATTCTTCTCTGGTGCACATGGAACATTCTCCAGGATAGATCACATCCTGGGTCATAAATCAGGTCTCAACTGGTACCAAAAGATTGGGATCATTCCCTGCATATTTTCAGACCATAATGCTCTGAGCTAGAACTCAATCACAAGAGGAAATTTGGAAAGAACCCAAATACATGGAGACTAAAGAGCATCCTTCTAAAGAATGCATGGGTCAACCAGGAAATTAAAAAATTGAAAAAATTCATGGAAACAAATGTTAATGAAAACACAATGGTTCAAAATCTGTAGGACACAGCAAAGGCAGTCCTGAGAGGAAAATATATAATAATAGAAGCCTTTCTCAAGAAATAAGAAAGGTCTCAAATACACAACCTAACCCTACACCTAAGGGATCTGGAGAAAGAACAGCAAAGAAAGCCTAAACCCACCAGGAGAAGAGAAATAAAGATCAGAGCAGAAATCAATGAAATAGAAACCAATAAAACAATAGAACAAATCAACGAAACAAGGAGCTGGTTCTTTGAAAGAATTAATAAGATTGATAAACTCCTGGCCAGACTTATCAAAAAGAAAAGAGAAAGGTCCAAATAAATAAAATCATGAATGAAAGAGGAGGGATCACAACCAATACCAAAGAAATACAAACAATCATAAGAACATATTATGAGTAACTATACGCCAGCAAATTTGACAATCTGGAAGAAATGGATGCATTCCTAGAGACATATAAACTACCACAACTGAACCAGAAAGAAATAGAAAACCTGAACAGACCCATAACCAGTAAGGAGGTTGAAGCAGTCATCAAAAATCTCCCAACAAACAAGAGCCCAGGGCCAGATGGCTTCCCAGGGGAATTCTACCAAACATTTAAAGAAGAATTAATACCTATTCTCCTGAAACTGTTTAAAAAAAAATAGAAATGGAAGGAAAACTTCCAAACTCATTTTATGAGGCCAGTATTACCTTGATCCCAAACCAAGATCCCAAAACCCATCAAAAAAGAGAATTACAGACCAATATCCTTGATGAACACAGATGCGAAAATTCTCACCAAAAATACTAGCCAATAGGATCCAACATTACATTAAAAGGATTATTCACAGGATGCCTGGGTGGCTCAGTTGGTTGGGCGGCTGCCTTTGGCTCAGGTCGTGATCCCAGCGTCCTGGGATCGAGTTCCACATTGGGCTCCTTTCTCGGCGGGGAGCCTGCTTCTCCCTCTGCCTCTGCCTGCCTCTCTGCCTGTGCTCACTCTCTCTCTCTAACTAATAAATAAATAAAATCTTAAAAAAAAAAAAAAGGATTATTCACCACGACAAAGTGGGATTTATTCCTGGGCTGCAAGGTTGGTTCAACATCTGCAAATCAATAAATGTGATACAATACATTAATAACAGAAAGAACAAGAATCATATGGTACTCTCAGTAGATGCTGAAAAAGCATTTGACAAAGTACAGCATCCTTTCCTGATCAAAAGTCTACAAAGTGTAGGGATAGAGGGTATATACCTCAATATCATCAAAGCCATCTATGAAACACCCACAGCTAAAATCATTCTCAATGGGGGAAAACTGAGATCTTTCCCCCAAAGGTCAGGAACATGGCAGGCATGTCCACTATCATCACTGCTATTCAACATATACTAGAAGTCCTAGCCTCAGCAATCAGGCAACCAATAGAAATTAAAGGCATCCAAATCGGCAAAGAAAAAGTCAAACTATCACTCTTTGCAGATGATATGACCCAAAAGACTCCACTCCAAAACTGCTAGACCTCATACAGGAATTCAGAAAAGTGTCAGGATATAAAATCAATGCACAGAAATCAGTTGCATTTCTTTACACTTACAACAAGACAGAAGAAAGAGAATTAAGGAGTCAACCCCATTTACAATTGCACGCAAAACCATAAGATACCTAGAAATAAACCTAACCAAAGAGACAAAGAATCTATACTCAGAAAACTATAAAGTACTAATGAAAGAATTTGAGGAAGACACAAAGAAATGGAAAAATGTTCCATGCTACTGGATTGGAAGAACAAATATTGTGAAAATGTCTATGTTACCTAAAGCAATCTACACATTTAATGCAATCCCTATCAAAATCCCATCCATTTTTTTCAAAGAAATGGAGCAAATAATCCTAAAATTTATATGGAACCAGAAAAGACCTCGAATAGCCTGAGGAATACTGAAAAAGAAAGCCAAAGTTGGTGGCATCACAATTCCAGACTTCAAGCTCTATTACAAAGTTATTATCATCAAGACACTATGGTACTGGTACAAAAACAGACACATAGATCAATGGAACAGAATAAAGAGCCCAGAAATAGACCCTCAACTCTATGGTCAACTAATCTTCAACAAAGCAGGAAAGAATATGCAATGGAAAAAAGACAGCCTCTTCAACAAATGGTGTTGAATTAATTGGACAGCCACATGCAGAAAAATGAAATTGGACCATTTCCTTACACCACACACGAAAATAGACTCCAATTGGATGAAGGACCTCAGTGTAAGAAAGGAATCCATCAAAATCCTTGAGGAGAACACAGGCAGCAACCCCTTCGACCTAAGCTGCAGCAACTTCTTCCTACGAACATCGCCAAAGGCAAGGGAAACACGGACAAAAATGAACTATTGGGACTTCATCCAGATCAAAAGCTTTTGCACAGCAAAGGAAACAGTTAACAAAACCAAAAGACAACTGACATAATGGGAGAAGATATCTGCAAATGACATATCAGATAAAGGGCTAGTATCCAAAATCTATAAAGAACTTATCAAACTCAACACCCAAAGAACAAATAACCCAATCATGAAATGGGAAGAGGACATGAACAGGCATTTCTGAAAAGAAGACATCCAGAGGGCCAACAGACACATGAAAAGGTGCTCCACGTCACTTGGCATCAGGGAAAAACAAATCAAAACCACAATGAGATACCACCTCACACCAGTCAAAATGACTAAAATTAACAAGTCAGGAAATGACAGATACTGGAGAGGATGGGGAGAAAGGGGAACCCTCCTACACTGTTGGTGGGAATGCAAGCTGGTGCAACCACTCTTGAAAACAGCATGGAGGTTCCTCAAAAAGTTGAAAATAGAGCTACCCTACAACCCGGCAATTGCACTACTGGGTATTTACCCTAAAGATGCAAATGTAGTGACCCGAAGGGGCACATGCACCTAAATGTTTATAGCAGCAATGTCCACAATAGCCAAACTATGGAAAGAACCTAGATGTCCATCAACAGATGAATGGATAAAGAAGAGGTGGTAATATATACAATGGAATACTATGCAGCCATCAAAAGAAATGAAATCTTGCCATTTGCGATGACATGCATGGAACTAGAAGGTATCATGCTTAGCAAAATAAGTCAATCGGATAATGACAACTGTCATATGATTTCCCTGATATGAGGAAGTGGAGAGGAAACGTGGGGGTTTGGGGGGTAGGAAAAGAATAAATGAAACAAGATGGGATTGGGAGGGAGACAAACCATAAGAGACACTTAATCTCACAAAACAGATTGAGGGTTGCCAGGGGGAGGGTAGGGAGAGAGTATTGGAGTTATGGACATTGGGGAAGGTATGTGCTATGAAGTGTGTAAACGTGGGAATTCACAGACCTGTACCCCTGGGGCTAATAATACATTATATGTTAATAAATAAGCAAATAAATAAATAAATAAAAGAAAATATATTAAGTAAAAAATGCATTTAGTACACCTCATCTACCAGACACTATAGTGTGAACTACCTTAAACATGTTTAGAACACTTACATTAACCTATGGTTGGGCAAAATCATCACAAAGCCAATTTTATAATAAAGTGTTGACTTTCTAATGTGATTTGTTGAATATTGTACTCAAAGTGAAAAAAGAATGGTTGTGTAGGTAGAGAATGGGTGTAAGTGTATTGCTTATTTACCTTTGTGTTTATGTGACCAACAGGAGCTGTGGCTTGCTGATGCTGCCCTGCATCACTGACAGTATGGTACTGCATATCACTAGCCCTGAAAAAGATCAAAATTTAAAATTTGATGTATAGCTTCTACTGAATACCTACCACTTTTACACCATTGTAAAGTTGAAAAATCATAAGTTGATCCATCATAAACTGGGGACTGTTTAGCTAGAAACTACTTTCCATAATCATTCCACAAGCATCATTTTCATTTTCCTTCAAATTCCCTAGGAATTCTTAAATAACTTCAGAGTACTTATACTTCAAAATTTTCTGAAAAATTATACACTGATAATATAGCATATTGACATTTTTTTCAATCTGATGTGTCTTACATCTACTCAAGTAAATGTTATTTTTTAAAGATTTTATTATTTGACACAGAGAGAGCACACATGTTTACAAGCTAGGGGAGTGGTAATTAGAGAGAAAAGCCGGTAGAAGGAGTAGACTCCCTGTTGAGCAAAGAGCCATTCCTAGGGCTCCATCCTAGGACCTTGGGATCATGACCTGAGCCCAAGGCAGACACTTAACTGCCTTGGTGCCCCAAATTAATGTTATCTTGATTAACACCTTTGGTAGAGGTAAATGTAGGAGCCAAAGAACAAGCCTATCCATGTCTTCATTAGCAAAATTCTGTGCTTTTGTGTCCCTTACTTTAACACACTTAGAGATAAATGTGCCAACGTATTCTTCCTTTCTGGTTGTGCATGGTCAGTATTGACCTTATTCTGGCATTTTGTATACTAGAACTGTGTCACTATATAGGGTTTTTTTTTTTTTAATAGACCTTATTTTTTAAAAGTAGTTTTAGGTGTTCAAACATCAGTCCTAAGCGAGATTTGATGCTATAGCTGCTCCCTTCCTCCAGGAGACTGGCACAAACAAGACCAGTAGAAATGGTTGCAAATTGCCAAGATTCACATCCTAGGGAGATGACACAATTGCAACAAAATAGAAGTTTTGCCTAGGGGCACCTGAGTGGCTCAGGGGGTTAAGCCGCTGCCTTCTATAATTCCCTTATTTGGATATATTTCCAGAAATTGAATTTTGAAAATCAAAAGCACTTAACAAGATCTAGAAATGTTAATATTAAGGTATTGCATTAGCTCAAGCTTCCATAACAATTACCATAGACTGGGTGACTTAAGCCAAATAAATTTATTTTCCCACAGTTCTGGAGGCTGGCAAGGTGCAGACAGATTCAGTTCCTGGTGAGGGCTCTCTTCCTGGATTGTAGATGGCTGTCTTCTTGCTGTATTCTCATATGGTTGAAAGAGAGAAGGATCTGTGTCCACTCCCCCCCACTACCAATCCTATCGGATTTGGGCCCCACCCTTATAACCTCATTTAAACATAGTTATCTCTGAAAGGCCCTATCTTCAAATACAGTCACACTGAGGGTTAGAATTCAATATAAGAATTTTGGAGGGACACAATTCAGTCTAAATCAGGTGTGTTTTTCATATAAAAAATAGTGTTGGAAAGAAGGGCAAACAGGCAGGGAAGGGAGAATTTTTCAGGGTACAAAGAAGTAAATATTGTTCCACTTTTTTAGTTATCAAAGTATAGGCTGCCCTTAAATTTATGGACTCAAGATTTACTGCTACAAACTACTACTAACTAAGAAACATTTTCTGGCAGGCTGTCCCATAGAAAGGTGTGAACTAGCATCCTTCTCACAAGTTTCCACAGAATTCTCAGCTAACTGGCATTGTTATAGCAACTGGAGTTCCAGTGGAAGCAGTCATGGTCTTTATCATCCTCATGTGTCACTATGGCAACAGGAGCCTCTGGAAAGTAAAAGAAAGAATCTTAAACTGTCAACTGGAATCAAAGAGGTTTGTGAGGAAAAAAAGGTAGAGGCTGAAATGAACATGAAACTGGAGCAAAGGCCAGAGCAAAGAGAAATGATTGTACAGAAGCTGAACAAACAAGAGAGAAAGGAAACAATAATCAAAACAGAGGGCAGAGACGTGGCTTGCATAGGAATGAGGAGGGCAGGGAGAAACACATTAACATAAAATAGTGACAAAACGTTTTGAGTGAGAAGGATTTGTAATATTTATTGATCTGAATAGCTCAGAGATCCAGAGATAAATAAACATAGGATGTTAAGTTCTGTGTTGTTGGAATAATCCAGTATGATACTGTTAATATTAAAGAAAATTTAGAATGAGGCCACAAGATAGCAGGAATGGGTAAACCCATCGGTGGAGTACTCTTGGCATAGCATACTGCTGACTAGGAATTCTTATAATATTTGGTGTTCAGAGACACCACATTTAAATGTGGATCTTTTATTGGATAGTATGATTGCTTTAGACAAGGGCATGATGCCATTTGGTCCATTACAAATATATATTTCCTTCATTAAAGGATCTTAATGGATTTTTTCCAAGAGAGAATTAAGATAATTACTCTAATACTATTAAAAAGTAAGTGGCAATGTCATTTAGAAGAAAACATTTTCACTTAATATTTTCTGTTTTATTAGTGGTCAGACAGATCAAAGTTTTTATGGCCCAGTATTAATTTTTGTGAAGGGAAATGTATACTTTATTAAAAGGTGGCACTAAAATGTTGATACTTTTTTTTAGATTTTGAGAATTAGAGATTGAAGAGGGAATGGAAACAGAGGCAGAGAAAGAAGTGATAGTTGCAGTCTTAAAGAAATAAAAGAAAATTAACAAAACTTGAGATGACACCACAGAAATCAAACCAGCAATCTGTGTGCTTTGCAGAAATTTGGTCTCAAGGATTTTAATAGGATTTGATTTTTTTCCATATTTTTTTTATTTTAATGGCAAGCATTTCTCTCAAGCACTGTATTTTAGGGATCATTTGCTAACTTAGCAAGGGCTTGTTTGTGGCCATTTCCTTCTGCTCAGGATAAGTCAACTATTTGATAGTAGGGATGAACAAACCTCTTTAAGATGGCCCAAATTTTCAGTGGCCAGAGTCCCCTGCTGACATGCTGCCACCAGAAGTACAGAGCTAGCCCCAGCATACATCACAGAACAAATATCCATCTGGTCTTTGGATCCATCCCAAAAACTTGGATACCAACAACAATGATGCCTCTTTCTCTAAATTCATGGTTTTCAAGCCATGCAAAGCTTTGTACTGCATAATCCTCACTCTCAAACAAGTTTCATTTTTCTTTTCAATATTACAGCTATGTTTGAATTTTTCCCTACATTTCTGCCAAAACACACAAAAAGAGTCATTATAAAATATGTATAAAATTCAATAAAATATGTAAATAAAATAGCCAATTCTGAATGTTCTAGTTACTTGAAACATAAAAAAGAGGAAACATGCAAACAGAAGTCAATTTAGGGACTATACCTTTTAAAAAGTAAACTTTTTTGAAGTATAATATATAAACAAAAAGTGCCTAAAAATTATAAATGTGTTGCTTGCTGCATTATCTTGTAGTGAACATACCACTTTAATCATCATCAGAATCATGACGTGAAGCATTATACCTTTTCCATGGTTTTCTAATAGTGTTAAGAGGTTTGACATATTTTGCAACCACATCCATTTACATTGTAAGATGGATAAGTAAAACAAAAATATTCCAATGCAGTGGATAAGAATTTTTGTACCATGTGCAGAGAGAGACCCCTGCTGGAACAGTTTCTTTTTATTTTAAGAGAATGCCTAAACCAACCCACAGAAACTATAGAGAAAAACAAATAGTTATGACTTAACTGGCTTTAAGATAATACTTCTAAATGTATTTTATTCCAAGAAGTAGAAAATATTTAACCTCTATGACAGAAAAATTTCCATGGTAAGGGACACTGGGGTTTTCCTTGATATTTACCTCTTTTTCTTTTGCTCTCCAAGCTTGGGTAAAACTTTCACTGCATGTCTTGAGATCCCTACTTCTTTGCTCTCTACTGAGCTGATCCCCCATATACCAAGAGCACTCCTGGAGTCCTGTATTCTGTAGGGTGCATGGCCACCCCTCAGGTTCTCTTTGGTCTATTACCTAGTTTTAAGATGTACTGTCTGTGGAGGTGGCAGTTGCTTCTAGGGCATAAACCATAGTTTTAGTTGGATGGATGCATATCACTTGTACTTTACCAACTAATTTAATTTATTCCAAGTTAGGTGTTATGTACTTGCTCTTTAATGGGACTCTGCTGGTGTTATATCTGGAGCCTGTGATTGCAAATCATGAAGACTGAAGATGAAGAATACCAGCTGAAATGGGAAACCAAGAGAATCCATACTTGACGTGATAAATGCATGAGGATGTTCCTTAGCTTGAAGTAAGAAGGTGAAGGCTGGAGAAATTCCCTGCCTCAACTCCCATACAGCTGGGAAGGTTTTATCAAGAGTTCCTTAGGCAGAGAATGGGGCATACCCAGAGGGATTCAGGTGCACAACATGTGGGAATGATGATTTAGATGATTTAGAACTAAATTCTAAATTTAGAAAATTAAGAAAATTTTAGAATTTTAGATAATTTTAGAACTGCTTTAATTTTACTTCCAGTCCCCTTCCCCTTGAACTCCATACTTACACTTTTTCTGTGACTTCTGCCTCAGAAAAACACTATAAAATAGCTCTTTCCTCACCCCAAAATGCAGGATACCAGCACACTCATCTCTCTCCTTTACCTGGACCACTCTCAAAAAGTTACCACATTCTACTGATCTCCTGTTCCTAACAGGTTCTATATCCATTCATTTCAGCTTCTGGAATGCTCTGAGGTTCTCAGTGAAGGTCATCATGATCTTTCACTTGGACCACCATGACAGTCTAAGAATTAGTGTCACCAGTTAATCAATTTTCCATACGGCAGGACTAAAATAATACCTCTCTTATAATTAAAATATTCATCATTTATAAAAATATTAAATTATGATAATGTACACCTGAAACAGGATATTATATGTCAATTATACTTTATTTAAAAAAAGAAGAAAAAGGGGGGAAACCCATTCTATCCCAGTCTTAAGTGTTTTTGTGGTCAGAATTTCTTGGTACAGTATAAAGGGCCCTCCATTATCTAGATGTTTTTGGATTTTTAGTTCCATCTCTTGGTAGACATTTCCTCACATCCCTAAACTCTGACATTCTCAGGCTTGGGGTTTTCTGAAAACATGTTTGTATAAGCTATTCCAATAGGAACATCCTTTCCTCTCATTTACCCTGCCAACAGCTTGTGAGGATCTCCTTTTTGAAGCTTGTGTAATTCTTCCCCTCCCATTTCAATTAGAAAGGGCCATTTCCCCTTTCATGCTACTACTTGAACCTATACATTCTTTTACAGACACTACTTTGCCTATTTATCAAGCGTATTTATTTACCTGTCTTTCTCTAAACTGACGGATAAGAGTGAGTCACACCTAATTGATATTCTTAGTGCTTAGCCCAGGGACTGGCTCCTAAAAAGAGCTCCTTAAATATTTGTTAAATGTGTAGTAAGATGCTTCAAGGCTGAACCTTAGTGATTCTGAAGGAGTGATTGCAGGAAATGTAGATGACTTGTTATTTTAGCTAAGGGGCAGATGAAATTTACTTTAAGAAAATCTATTAATGGGCCTTTTGTTATGCAAAGGTAAAGACAAATTCAATTCCGTATGTCCAAGTCAGGGCACAGAGAAGCTGAACTGAGCCACATTAGTATATGTAGTAGATTGTCTTCATTTTTATCAGAGTGTTTTGTTTTTTGTTTTCTGTTTTTTGGTTTTGGTTTTTTAACAGAGATTACCATGGCATTCAATGGACAACAGGCTGGAAATAAGTTGGGAGTAAGGAAATAATAGATCTCTACCTTTGTGACATGGTCAAAGGCAATTATCGGTCTGGGCAATAAGCTGGCCCTAGAACATGGAATCTATCTGAGGGCTATAGAGATAGTTGGGTAGCAGACAGGCCCAATGTAAGATAAGAACATTGAAAGAGTCTTACTTTTCCTTGTTTCTGTTTTAATTTCCTCTCTAAGCTCCTAGCTTCCAGTTGTATTAAGCACTCTAGCCTGGATTCAGTTGAGCTATGGTGATTGAGTTGTAGTGAATGGTGGGGTCCACTCAGGACAAAGCAGCTTAGTCCAGCTTAGTCCAGAGCAGCTTAGTTAGAGCAGTGAAGGTACCTCGAAATGTGCTCAGAGAAGCTCTGAGTTCAGAACAAAATAAACTGGATAGAGCTGCTACAAGCTCTTATGGCACCCTTATAAAAATTAGTAGAGGGTGCTCATTCTTTAGTACCCCTCACTTACCTCTGCCAGGAAATTGTTCTAATATACTTGTATTATGAGTTTGTTAAATTATCATTTGTTAAGTGGTGCATAGGGTGCCAGATGGTGATCTGAAGGTTAACAACAGACCACAAGAGAAATTCAAATAGAGAAGTTTATTATTCACAACCCCGAAGGAGGTATCTGGTACTTCTAACAGTGACATTACAACAGCTGTCCCCATGGCTAGCAAAGAATGGAAATAGAAAGTCATTTTTGAGCCTTCTGTGGATTCTGTAAGCTACTGGATTTCTTTCTAACAAACCAGCTTTCAGCATAAATAGAGTGGAATTTCCTTGCTTGCATCTGAAACCCCTGATTTCCATCATAGCCAATTATCCTTTGGTTTATAAAATGCAATACTCTTTACTTGCTCTGGATTTGTGTGTATGAGCATATGCATACATGTGGGGGCATGGGATAGGCAAATGTATTTTTTTTTGGCTTTAGAATAAAGTACCGGTGAAACACTTAGAAAATTTTCATATATTTAAGACACCATAATACGAGGTATGAAGAAAAGAACTAGCATTTGCAGACCATCATTGAATATACCACATGTGTTATGTATGTTATTTTATTTCAACTCCAGAACGACTTTTGTCATAGGCACCAGAGACACTACAGAAAGTTTCAAGATAGCCAGAGCTACTTAGGCATACTTTAATTGCCATTTCTTAGAAATTTAAACCTCTACTTTATGTAATACTTTCTCCCTTCGAAATCCTTATTACTGTTTTTGTTGTTATCTTTGAATTCTTCACTGTGTTTGATACAATACTTCTTATATAGTAGACCCTCGAAAATGCTTAACAAATGGCACTGAAGTCATATGCCATATGCTACCCCAAATAGCCCTTTTTAGAGTAAGTAAAAAGCTACTTTGTGTTCACTTGAACTATTGTAGCAGTGGATTTTCATTTTCTTGTGGACCATGTACAGCATAGCAATCTTGATGTCTCATCAAACTTGTTAAAAGAAGAATTTACCTGTCTGTATATGTCTGTACATGTATAGGTCTTTTGTTTTGGAAAATGACAGTGACTGAGATTACTATCTGCAGATCATTTACATGACTGCTATATAATTAGTCATCATTTCTACATTGTACACACAAAGATTCCATTTGATTTTAACCCATTGATGCTATTTGTGTGCTTTTAACTTCTCTCATTGTAGATTGCAAACATCACTTAGATTTACTTTCAGACAGATTATTTTATGAAACAATTGGGAATCTCTTGTCCCAATTGCTCCTAATGGTGCCGCATTCATTCACTTAATAACTATTTGAAGCACCTGCTGTGTGCCAGGCTCTGTAGGGACTTTGGCACTATTTGGACTTAAATGAATTGTAAGTGTTGCCTTGATCTTTCACATGGGCCCTTGGTTTTCATATTAGTAACATGAAAAGCTAAGCTTTTGTAACAAAGAACCCAATAAACCAGCAGACTAAGGAGTATAATTTCTCATGGTCCAGGATAAGTGGCTAGACTTTCTGTACCACATGACCATTCAAGGATCCAGCTGCCTTCTTGCTTCTGGTGTAGGTCAGCACCCTTATTTGAAGGGCCAAAGGTGGGTCACAAACACCTCCCTGTTCCAGTTCACAGAAAGGAATAGTAGGAGAGAAACTGCATGTTCATTTTTTTAAAGCCCAGGTCTGGAGTGACACACACACTTCTGGTCATATTCCATTGGCCACATCTACAAAGGGGTCTAGAACATGGTAATCCCTAGCTAAATGTCCACATGCACAGGTCCAGCTACACTTTCATGTAGGAAGGGAAGATGGAAATTGTTCTGCCACAGCTTCAGGACACCTATAAATCCTTATGCTTTGTACTTTGTCTTTTGAGCAGTGTAAGTTACTGCCTTTTAAAAATCACCATCTTAAAGCCATTCTGAAGCCTCACTTTTTTTTTTCCTATTTTTTTACTGAAGTATAATTGGCATACAATATCCTGTTGGTCTCAGGTAAACATCGTAATGATTAAATATTTTGTATAATATGAAATTACCCCTGCAATAAGTCTAGTTATCACCTGCCACAGTTACACATATATATGTATATATATATAGACAATATTATTGTCTATATTCCCTATTCTGTACATTACATTCTCATGATTTATTTATTTTATAACTGGAAATTTGTACCTCTTAATCCTCTTTACCTATTTTGCCTGTCCCCCAACTCCTCCCTACTCGGTAACCAATAGTTTTCCATATCTATGAGTCTGTTTCTGGTTTTTTTTTTTAGATTTCACATACAAATGAAATCATACAGTATTTGTCTTTTTCTTTCTGGCTTATTTCACTTTGCATAATGCCCTCTAGGCTCACCCATCTTGCCCAAATGTCAAAATTTCTTTCCTTTTTATGGCAAAAATATTTATTTATTCATCCATAGGTTGTTTCCATGTCTTGGCTATTGTAAATAATGTTGGAAATGAACACAGGGGTACATATATCTTTTGAATTGAATTGGTGTTTTTGTTTTGTTTTGTTTTGTTTTTGATAAATACCCAGATGCACAATTGCTGGTAGTTCTCTTTTTAATGTTTTGAGGAACTTCAGACTAATTTTCATGTTGCCTCTATCAATTTATATTCCCACCAACAGTGCAGAAGCATTCCCTTTCTTTACATCCTTACAACACTTGTTATTTATTGTCTTTTTTATTATAACCAGCCTAACAGATGGGAGGTGATATCTCATTGTGGTTTTGATTTGCATTTCCCTGATGATACGTGATGTTGAACATCTTTTCTTGTACTTATTGGCTATATGTGTTTCTTCTTTGGAGAAATGTCTGTTTAGATCTTTTGCTGTGTGAGATGCTTATGTTTTATATTTAATGTTTATTTTCTGATTATATAGCTAGGCCTTTTCCTTTCCCTGCATTGAGTTATGATAGGTGAGCTATACTGAAACCTGGAAACAGAAGTTACCTGAAGTTCTTGCTTTCAAAAATACGAGTTAATTGAATGGATCGTAATAGGTCAGTCTTTCTCAAAATTAGCCTTGCATCAGAGTCATGTGGAAGGTTTGTTAAAATACTTCCTGCTGGACCCCTACCTCCGAGATTCCAGTTCAGTAGGACTGGGGAAGGCCTGATAATCTGCATTCCTAGCAAGCTCCCTTGGGGCTGCTGATGCTATCGCTCTCAGGATAGAGAGAAGAGTCTCCCAAGAGTACTTCAGAAGCAGCATAAGAAAGGAAAACAATTTCCTTAGGCTGAGAAGGGGTCAAAGGTCCCAGGGGCCCTAGGGTTTCTAGATGTCCTGGTAAGATGTGAGATACCAGATAACAGCTGCCATCAGAGTCTACCATCTTAGTCCAAAGAGGAGCAGTGCCCCTGGCCTCAAGAGAACATACGTGTTTTGCTAACTCACATAACAAAGAAGGACTGAACTCCTGGCTGCTTCCCACCCTTCCAAATGTTTTCTTCTGTGTAAGGTCCCCTGGACATTCCCATAACTCTCATGAGGAGGCCTAATAATCCCAAAGTTCAATTTCCCAGCAGGTCTGGCTGATCGAGACATAGACAGAGATTGAATTTGATTTGAATATAGAAACATGACAGTCTTACACATCTGGATCTGTGGGTTAAAATTTTCCCATGTTTCATTGACTAGGTTACTAACAAAGAATTGCCTTAAGGCACTAACCTATCTCTTTATCCTTATAAATCTTTTAAGGCCACAGGAAGAGTACCTCAAAAGATTACCTACAAGCCCTGTGATTTAGATCTGAAAGAGGATTGGGGCAAGAGGAATACTTCTCAAGGCTGTCCCCATGACTCTGGTTCTCTGCCTATCCAGCCAGCATAGGTGTTCTGAGATTATGAGGGAGGTAACCTGGTACTGTAGTTCAGTAGCCCTTCATTTCCTTTAAACCTCAGGGCAACACTCTGCTGCCATACATCTATAAATAGTTTTACATTTAAGCAATAGGAGGAAACATTTTGCAAAAATTATTGTTCCCCAATTCTCCCAAACAAAAGGCCATTTTGTATACACAAAGATGTTTAAAACAAGTGTTCTAAATCAGAAATGTTTACCATCAGAACTCTGTAAACAAAGACACTTCTCCATTTGCCAGGTACTTACCCAAATAAAGTGTTTTCTGGAACAAAATTTCTTCTGGGAAACGTGTCAAGGAAATCTCCAAAATATCTGGAGTATGTCATATAATGCTTTCTTCTGTCCTTTCAAAATTACCCCTCATTTTGGCTTTGGCTTGTTCTTTATTGACTGAAGTTCTAAGCATAGCCAAAAATAATGCCAGCTTTCTGTATTATTTTCTGACCATTTCACGAAAGTATGGGAGGAGGGGGTCACTATATTTAAAGGAGCTTACAATGGAAAGAGAAAGTGATGTAAATAAGGTTTAGATACTCAACAGGTACTGACAGTGAGACAAACCACTATGAAAGAAAATAGAAATGTCCTTATTATAAAAACATGGTGTTCATAATGAATCATTCATCAATGCATATTTTCTTGAGTACAGGCCACACAACTATTTGACATAGAACTTGCCAAGTTTAGTCTGAGGCTAACCTTTACATTATTTGTATAGAGTCCATAACTCCTCACTTTCTGTGCCTACATGAACTCTCAGGTCATATACTATATGATTCTATTGGATGTGGCATAAATGGAATATACATGCAGCCCCCCTTCAAAAAGGCAACACTGAATTATTTTTTATCTACTTATATATTAGACCCAGTACATTTTTTGGTATCTAAAAAAAATCACATTGCACACTGGAGATCGGTACTACTTCACAGTTCTCAATTCAAAATAGTAAAAGTAGCATCTTCTGTGATAAAAACATCATAAGATCCAAAACTTTTAGCAACAAGAAAGAAATATAGTGTGTAGAGGGCACTCATAAATCAACTGAACAGTCAGCCTCTGTCCACTGTGGTTTGTGTTCTTTTTTGGTTAAAATGTAGGGAGTTCTTACATGTGTCATTTGGTTAAGATATAAGGAATTCTCAGACATTGTGCTAGGAAATGCACATATATTTCTCATTTAATCCCTCTAATAATGTCATGAGGTTAGTACTTGTTTTAGTTCAAGCTGCCATAAGAAAATACCATAGATTAGGTGGCTTAAATAACAAAAACTTATTTCTCATAGTTCTGGAGGCTAGAAGTCCAAGGTCAGTGTGTCATAAAGGTTGGTATATGATGAGAATTCTCTCCTTGGATACCATATTAGTGCTTTCTCACTATGTCCTCACATGACCTTTCCTTGGTGTGTCTGGATGGAGAAAGAGAGTGAGTTCTTTTGGATGGGAAGAGAGCAAGTTTTCTGGTGTCTCTGCTTATAAGTGCAATAATCCCAACACCCTTATGACCTCATCTAAACTTATCTTCCAAAGGCCTTATCTCCAAAAAACATCACATGGGGCATTAAGACACCAACATATGAATTTTGGAGGATACAGTTCAGTTTGTAGCAATACTACTATTATATCCATTTCATAAATGGAGAAATTGAACAGTATAATGACCAAGAAAAAATAAAAATTTTAAAAATGTGGCAGTAAGTAGACCTCAAAAAGGACACTCATAGTATGAGAGTGGAAGCAAGAAAGCACAGTGTCTTCCTCTTTGATGGCAGCTGGGAACTTAGGTTTGGGGTAACTTAAACTTTTTGCTTCTTTGCACCACACTTCTGCATGTCCATGAAAGCTACATAAATAACCACAAAGTGCCTCAAGTATTGATTTTGGGGTTACAGTTAAATTTTAGTGAGTAGACAAGTTTACAAATATGAAATCTGTGAATAATGTAAATCTACTATATTACTTTCTTATATTCTTTTTTTTTTTTTTTAATTTTATTTGTCAGAGAGAGTGAGCACAGGCAGACAGAGTGGCAGGCAGAGGCAGAAGGAGAAGCCAGCTTCCTGCTGAGCAAGGGGCCCGATGCGGGACTAGATCCCAGGATGCTGGGATCATGACCTGAGCCGAAGGCAGCTGCTTAACCAACTGAGCCACCCAGGCGTCCCACTTTCTTATATTCTTTATTGAACCAGGCTTTTATCCTATTAATTCCTTCACTAATGAATTAAATGAATATTTGATGCAAGCTCACTACGTTTACAGTTATGTTTTTAACTTTTTGAATATTAGAATGGAAAGTTTAACACTTTTGGGGTTCAAAATTTATTGTGTAGGTAGACAAACGCTTGATGATTTATAGTGTTTTAGTGCAACAGTTCTCCCAGATTTATCGTAGGGGCATGAATCCCAGCATAGTGGGGATTAGACCCAGAGACAAAGACATGGCACACAATTCACTATGTTCACAGCCTTCTCTCCCTTCACATGTTTCTGAGTTAAGTCCCCTGTGGCTGGTACCTATTTCCCTGAGGATGAATTTTCCCTTAGGAGGTTCTTAGTCCTTGGGAAAACAAGCTTCTACTGAGCCCACTGAACAATTTCTGGAAATGTCACACATGTCTGAATCCCAGGCTAAACGCAAGCTGGGACTTCTAGAGACAGGTGGGAAGCTGCTCTTCCCAACAAGAGTAAAGTCAAGGAGGTGGAGGTCATAAAGGTTTAACAAGATTAAACCAAAAAGTTGTGAGGGGAAAGACCCTCCCCAGAGTGAATCTTCTGGGAACTAAGGAAATTCTCTTTCATCATAGAACTTTCTGAAAGCTAAATAAATAAGGCCCATGGCCTGTAGCAAAATAAATGTATAACATCCTCAGCATACAATTGAGAATGTATCAGAAAATTAACATGTAAGAAGTCTTTTGCAAGCAGGAGGTTCTACATTATATTATGCTGCTAAGAGGAAGGCTGCTGTCTTGAGAACCAAAAGTAACTTTATGATCCCTACATACTTAGGATCCATGTGAGTTGTACTTTTTGATACTATCATATACTTTTTGCATGAGGAGTCTTTATATTACAAATGGTATTTGTAATATTTTCCTTTTTCTTTCCCTTCCCTTACCCTTTCTTATCTTTTAACAACCTGGATTGCCTTTAGAGCCTTGTGAAGATTACAAAGTGCTGTTTTGGGGGCACCTGGGTGGCTCAGTGGGTTAAAAGCCTCTGCCTTCGGCTCAGGTCATGGTCCCAGGGTCCTGGGATCGAACCCCACATCGGGCTCTCTGCTCAGCAGGGAGCCTGCTTCCTCCTCTCTCTCTGCCTGCCTCTCTGCCTGCTTGTGATCTCTCTCTGTCAAATAAAATATTAAAAAGAAAACAAACAAACAAAAAACTTCTGATTTGCCAATACCTGATTACAACAGATTTTTATTCAAATAAATTTTAAAAAATTAATATGCCTGTTTTCAACATTGAAATTTGAACTTCATATAATTTTCATATATCACAAAATATATTCATTTGATGTTTTTTCAAAAATTTAAAAATATAAAAGAAAATATAAAAGAAAAATGATCACTTAGTCTGCAGCCCATAAAATAAGAAGTGGTTGGCACGGTTTGACTCATGGTCCCAGTGAACAGAAAGCTTTTTGCTTACATCTATTTTAGAGGAAGAACAGTATTTTCATTCAGCAAAAGCATTTATTCTTTAAAAAAAAAAAAACTTACAACATTTTATACTATGATTTGTGTTGGGTATTAAATACCAGTGATTCAGCTAAGAAGAGCTGTGGATGAAGAATGGTCCTTTCTGTGTAAGCAGTCATGTTATGTTCTGGTCCTCAAGAACTGAATATTTAATAGGCTCATGGACTGAGGAAAATTATTCTTTTTTCTTAAGTGTTTATGATTTGCTTATTTAATCTTTGTCCCCCTTTTCAGCCTTCTTGGCTTTTTTTTAGCTCAGTACTGGATTTTCAGAGTGAAGCAGACCCAGTTTTCTATGGGGCTGATATTTCACCAGTGATGAGTTCATTCAGATTCTGGGTCATTTACATTTCAAGTCTGCAATTTGATCTGATTATCACTGGCTGAAAAGAAACACTAAGAGCTTTATTATGTGGAGTGAATTGGATAACCCATCCCAAAGGCTGGGGTAAAATTGGGAGAAATTGGGAATCTGGAGGGTAGTTGCTTTCTTTTTATTTCTTAGCAGTGACATATCATGGAAGAGTTTCACAAACATCCATTTCCAAAGAACAACTGAAAAAAAGCTTGAAATTTTTGCTAAAGAACCAAGGAGGGAAAACTGCCTCTTGCCAGGGTGAAAGGAAGAAAGAATGGGAGGAGAACAAAAAAGGAAAGGCCGAGACATGCCTAAGAAGAGGAAAGAGGTACAATATTGTGTTTCCAGTAATTTCTCCTTTCCTAAATGGTGTACAGAGTGCCTGAAAAAAACTTCTAGAACTGATAAGGGAGTTTGCTATAGTGCCCAGATACAATATAAAATATACAAAAATCAGTAATTTCTCTAAGTTTACCTATTAGAAGACATGGTAAATAAAATACAGTATCCCATTCTCCATATCAACAAAAGACATAAAATAGCTAAGAAAAATAACTAAGAATTGAGCATATTAAGAAATGTACAAAACAGGGGTGCCTGGGTGGCTTAGTTAGTTAAGAAACTGCCTTCAGCTCAGGTCATGATCCTAGAGTCCCTGGATCCAGTCCCACATCAGGCTCCCTGCTCGGCTGGGAGTCTGCTTCTCCCTCTGACCCCTTCCCTCTCATGCTTTCTCTCTCTCTCTCAAATAAATAAATAAAAATCTTAAAAAAAAAAAAAGAAAGAAATGTACAAAATAGACATGATGAAAACTACAACATTTTACTGTGAGGTACCAAAAGAAATTGAACAAATGGAGAGAAATTGTTTTAGTCAGGGTTGTATCAGTGTAGCAAACCCATTATGAGTGATGGAGAGTAAAGGATTTATTAAAGATGGGAACCAGTTGAGAAATCAATGTAAGGCAGTTATTTTTGCATCTGGCACAGACCTTGTGCTAGCAGAGTTGGCAAATGGTAAGGAAAGATGGTCTTAAGTGGGACGAAGAACAGGAAAAGATTGGGAGTTGTGTTTTTCTGTCATCACCTCCAGCCTCAGTGGTGCAGGACAAGCTGGCACCCTTCCCCATGTGAGCCTGATGCATGAACTTGACCCAGATTCAGAGAGCTGAAGGAGGAAGTGTGGCATTAACCGGAAGAGCTGTAGGCCCAGCTGGTGTTTCATTTCTTCCCCTCAAATCTTGTCTATATTTCTTCTATGGCCAACCCTAACCAGAACTGTATAAGAGAGGAAAATATAAGAAGCATAGGTCCAGCTTAGTTAAGTTAAGTTGACCCTGTATAAAGCAACCATACATACCATGTCTCTGGATAATAATAATAATGTAATAGTCAACACATAGCATGTGCTCCATGTTAGACACTTTCCTAAGTGTTTTTCATTTATTAACTCATTATAAAACCACACTACAACTATCTGAAGTAAGTATGATTTTTAGCCTCATTTTATGAATGAAGAAACTGAGTTTTAGGAGGTTCTTAGCTTGTCCATTGCCACAGAGCTTACAAGTGGCAAAGCCATCATTCAAACCCAAATGGTCTAGAAAGATTGCACTTTTTAAAATGTCAAGGCTTCCCAGATTAATGTATTTTAATATAATCTCAGTTAAAATCCTAATGTGCTGAGTATTGAGAATTTGGGGGTTTTTCTGAAGAGTATCTTGAAGAGTGAACATGTGGCTACAATTATAAAACTTCAGTAACTGAAATACAATAATTATATTTCACAATATGAAATTATGGAAATACCATATTTTTAAAGAATCAACAAAGAATCAAAGATAGCCTGAAGAGAGTTTAACATATATACCTAGAGAAAAAGAGATAGAACTTGACAAATGCACTCTAGGATAACTGGCTTCTGGGTAAAAATCTAGTGAGACCTCATCTCCCTGAATTACACTGTGACTGACATTGAAAGAGGGGAGGCAACATCAGTCAGTTTTATGCTTTTTCACTGCCATTCTTGTGAACCTTCCACATCAGCACTTTTCCCCCCATGTACCTGGGTACTGTCCTGGACATGTAAGTCTCATCATTTATCCAATCATTTTTAGATAATAAGTCTCTCAGGTCACATTCATTTGTAAAAGTAAGAGTGGTGAGGAGCAGAAAATTCTGACAGGCATTGAGGTATTCTGACCCTGTTCCTCCTTGCTGTCACAGATGTTTAAAACTGACTCTTTGTCATACAAGAGTTTTCTGGATGCTACTTTAAGAGTCCTCTGCTGGGCCCCTCCCACTGCAGAGCTTCTCATGGGCTAGTTTTTACCTCCTACATTAGCCTTTTTCCCTCTTTTCTCATGACTTCTTGGTTAAGATACAAGGTGACCAACCATCCTGGTTTACTTGGGACTGAGGGGTTTCCCAGGAGGTGAGGCTTTCAGCGCTAAAGTTGGGATAGTCCTGGACAAATCAAGAGAGTTGGTCACTGTAGAAGGTCCCTATTAAATAACACCTCTGTACCACCATGCCTGTCCAATTCTGCACCCCGAGAAATAAGTACTTTTGACCCACTACTACTTTTCAAATACAGCTTCCATGGGTCACTTTGGCTAATCTGTCCCCAGAGACTACTGACAAGTGGCTTGAGTCATTCTAGTCCTCTGAGTCCCCAAATGCCAGGGAGCCACATACCACACTCCCAGGATGTCTCCCTAGAAACCCACAACTGGGCTTCAGATGAAGAGGAAGAGTTCCCAATTTTTCTTCTCTGGGTAGGTGTGGGACCTGTACCAACTACTCTCTCTAAAAAGCCACTCTTCTTTGTCTTTTTCATTGTCATTTCTTTTAGGCCTCTTTCTATGTGTTGGCTAAGGGCCATCCTCTGGTGTTTGTCACAATTTTGCTAGTGCTGCTGAAGTTCTTGGGAATGTGGGAGCACTTGCCACACATTTGTTTTTGTCAAAACCTCTTTAGACCTTAGACAAAAATGTGACAGAAAAAAATTAGAGTTTTAATATCATATTTCATAAACCCATTAATCATAAAAAAGAAAATATCAGGGCAAGAGAGGATGAAAATAACTAATTTGATATATAGAAATGTTAAATCAAAAATTACATGTTAAAAATGATATACAAATTTGAAAGTTAAATGACAACTAGCAATATATTTCAAATAAAAAACAAATAAGAGGCTGATAAACATAATTATATTTTTTAAAAGTTTACAAATAATCTAGAGTCCACATCTCACCACTTGCTCCCTCCCTCCCCTGTCCTAGCCACCCTTGACCAATTTCCTGGCCTAGAAGCATAGGAATTTAGAATAATGGATGTCTCCCTTACCTCCTTATTTTTTTCCATCACCAACAGTGAGAATGCTTCTTTAAACATGTAAACACAAGGGGCACCTTGGTGGCTTAGTGGATTAAGCCTCTGCCTTTGGCTCAGGTCATGATCTCAGGGTCCTGGGATCGAGCCCCACATCGGGATCTCTGCAACAGGGAGCCTGCTTCCCCTCTCTCTCTCTCTGCCTGCCTCTCTGCCTATTTGTGATCTCTGTCTGTCAAATAGACAAATGAAATCTTAAAAAAAAGGCATGTAAACACAATCATGTCATTGCTCTATCTGAACTTTCTTTATGGCTTTCCATTACATATGAAATGAAATTCAAAGTCCTTACATAGTGTGGCACAGAAGGCCCCAGGCCATCTGGTGCTGGCTGCATTTCTGACCTTATTTACGACCTACTCCTCTGTGAGAGCAGGGACTTTGTTTATGACTATCACTCAGCCCTTAAAACTGTGCTTAGCACAGGCAGGCATTCACTGAGTTTTTGTTTAATGAGTGAACTAATGGATGGATGACTGAAAGAAAACACCAATGAAACATAAGGAGTTTATTTAAAGGAAGGATTCATCACTGACTAGTTGATAAGGGCACTCTCATATATTGCTTGAAGAAATATAAATTTAGAAACAATTTTGGGAAATAATTTGAAAATAAGAATGTCAAGTATATGAAGTTCATATCATTTTAAGATGTAGTAGTTTCAATTCTAGAAATTCAGAATATGACCTGTTACTTGATTTAGGCAAAAGGAGTTCATTATAGCATTATTAAACATAGTGAAAAATTGGAAAAATTTAAATGTCCAACAATAAGGAAAAAGTTTAACACATATTTTACTCACATGATGGAATATTATACAGATGTTAAAATGAATTCCAAATAAATTTTACTTCTAGGTAATTCTTAAGAAAGTTTACATGCTATAATGCTCATTTAGAAAATGTAAAATTTTAGATATTGTATGACTAATTTAAAAAATCTATCCATAAATGAAAGATTGAAGGAAATGCTTACCATGCTAACTACAGTTAATTTTGGTTGGTGGGATAAATTTTCATCTTTATACTTTGTTTAAATTTCAAATTTTGTTATGTGTAGAATCAGGAAAGTATATAAAATTAATTTTAAAAATTATTGCCATTGCCAGAGAAACTACTGATCAGTGAATGTTTTTGGTCCTTAACAGTTCCATAGACAAGTACAGGGCAGTAGATTGATGAACATACATCAAATGTGCATAAAATTAAATTCATTTTCTTAAAAAATAAGGCCAGAGAATGATATGACAGTATTTAATGTACTCCTATGGTCAACTGTATATAAAAAGGAACTTCCTTTATTTTTTATATCTGGTCCCATATTACTCTACCTTTTTGCAAGCCTCTTGATGGTAGAAAATATTTGATTTGTTAGGTTAATTGTCTCCATATCACCCAATTAAAAATAATATATTTTAGGTAATTATTCTGTGCTATTCCATCTTTTCCTTATCTGGTTGATGTAAATCTGGGGGCATGTTTCATGCGTTATCTCTAGAAATTTCATTTCATCCTTGTTGGCCCTGGTTATAGGATCTCACCTTATCTGGCCATTTGCCATATCTACCACAATGTCTTTTGCCTTTTAGTGACTGGGGTCCTGCTCTGTGAAGGGAGTGAAGCTAGTCTCACCTGGTGTTAGGGCTAGTGTTTGTAGCTGATGTTTATCATAACTCATTTTTATTGAACACATACCATGTGAAAGGCATTGTCCTAAGAACTTGAGTGTACTATCTTGTGTAATTCTCATACCAGCTCTGTGACATAGATACAAATAAGGAAACTGAGGCTCATAGAGACTAAGTGCCTTACCCAGAGACTATAAAGTCAAAGTTAGAATGTTCATGAACCATGCCACTTTCCTACATTGTCGATTCTCCTCACATTGTCTGTTCTCCTCACTCAATTGACCACAAATCTCCTTGGGACCCCAAGGTTCCAGAACACTTGGCTGCATTTCCACAGGCTAGTGGAGTGGTCAGGCTCTCTGAAGCTGTTCTGAGATGCCTATATCTTAATTCTCCAACCATTGCTGCCTTACCTTGCCCAGGCTGGATTGGAGGCAAGAATGACAGGCTGATAGTTTTCCCAGAGTCCTCACAGAGAAAGAAGATAATTTGTGCCCTTGACTTCAGTTTTCCAGAGCCTCATCTTCTGCAGACTTCCATGAGACTTGCTTTCTCATCAGTTCTGTTCCTCTAGCCTCTGTATGAAACTTTTCCTTCTGAGCTTTGCCCTTTCCCCTCCTTGTCTGATCTTCAAACTTTAAATCTTGATGTGTGAAAACTCAGCTATGGGATATTTGAAAAAAAACATTGAAAAGTTGGTTTTTAGGAGAAAAAAGGAGACTCACTAGAAAAAAAATTCAAACAAGTTTTCTTAACTTCAGATATTATTACTTCATTTTGTTGTTTTCCTCCATTGGTCGTTACAGTGAATTGCTAAAGAGGGGGGAAAAACCTGCATTGTACTGAAAAGACATTGGGTGGTATTTGCCAACATTAATCCTTATCTTTAACCTCATTATGCAGATCCGTGCTAGTTTGGGCATCCCCACCTTCCTGTCTTAGTCAGTGGTTCTGCTTCCCTCCTGCCAACATACTCAAGAGCTATTAGTATCTAAGTTCAGCCATTCACATCCATATTTGGAAAGCTCTTGGATTTCAGAGGACCCTTACTTAAACTTCACAGTGGTGAAAGTAAAATCTTAAACATCAAAACTGACATCTTAGCTATAATTAGGATGTGTGTGACAAGTAAGAGTGGGAGAAAGGACTCAGAGAGGAAACCCGTAGAGGGCCTGTGAGAGCAACAGCATTTTCCCCTAAAATACCCTTTTCTTTCTATTATGAATGTTCTCATTGAAAAAAGGGAATGTTGTGTTATCTGTTCAGAAAATTACTTGCAGTTTAATTTATCTATAGGAATCACAAGGCTGATGATAACAAGTCTTAGTTGATATCTTTCATTTGTCCACACATCTTGATTCTAGGTTTTGTTTTCCTCATGCAGGGGAAATAATCAACATTCCCTTTTTATATCAAAGTATTCAGACTCACATTATAACTCTCTTCTACTTCTAAAACTCAAGGCTACTGTTTCTACTTCAAGATTAAGATATATACAGTATGTTTGGTTCACACGTCCCATCACCTAGGGCAATTGGAGTGGCAAGATTATAAGACACACTGAATGTGGACTACCAGTTTAGGGTTTATCTGGTCCCTCTACTGCCTTGTAAGACTCCTCCAGAGTATGGCAGTACAAGAAAGGAGGAAGTCCAATTTGTCACCTGTGTTACTTATAATGTTTCTTGGAAAGGCTTGAGGCAATGGGAAAGTACTCTTTCATCTGTTTTGTATTTGCCATGGTGCCTACTTCCTATTCTATCCTACTAACCTCAGTATCATGAAAAATCCAAAGTTGGTCATGTCCACAGCAGTTGCATCATAAACTAGTAAATAGACTGCTTATTAACCCTTCAGTTTTGGTAGACTGTCACCTTTCCCTCTCTTCCCATGTTCACTGCCATAAAGCACCCCCAAATTGCAGCTGAACAGGATCCCCATCCTCAGTTAGCCTTATAGCTGATGATAAGTAGCCCAGAGAATCCTATTCTATAATTAAATATATATTTTCCATTTTGGGAATGTAATAAGGTGAATAAAAGGGAACAAAGAAGCAAACAAAAAACAAAAATCCCCACAGAGGGGTGCCTGGGTGGCTCAGTGAGTTAAAGTCTCTGCCTTTGGCTCAGGTCATGATCCCAGGGTTCTGGGATCAAGCCCCACATCGGGCTCTCTGCTCAGCAGGGAGCCTGCTTCCCTTCCTCTCTCTCTGCCTGCCTCTCTGCCTACTTGTTATCTCTGTCCGTCAAATAAATAAATAAAATCTTTAAAAAAAAAAAAAGACCCACAGATTGTGCTTATAACAAAAGAAAAATAAACAGAAGGATCACTTTTCACTCAGATATTGTTACCATAATAATTTTTTAAGATTTAATTAATTAATTAATTTCAGAGAGAGCACAAGCAGCAGGAGGGGCAGAGGGAGAGGGTGAGAGAGAATCTCAAACAGACTCTAAGCCCCATGCAGGGCTCTATCCCATACCCTTGAGGTCGTGGCCTGAGCCAAAACCAAGAGTCAGTTCCTTAACCAACTGAGCCACCCAGGTGCCCCTACCATAATAATTTTAATCAAAACAATCTTGCCTAAAAATTGAGTCAAAAGACAGTCCATATTCCTGTGAAATGCATTTCTTTCTTGTTTTAAAAGGTTAGGGGCACGTGGATGGCCCAGTTGGTTTAAACATCCAACTCTTAGTTTCCTCTCAGGTAATGATCTCAGGGTCCTGAGATTGAGACCCTCACTGGACTCTGTGCTCAGCATGGGATCTCTTTGTTTCTCTCCCTTTGCTCCTACCCCCACTTTCTATTTTTCTTTCATTCCCTCTCTCCTGAATGAACAAATAATCTTAAAAAAAAAAGAAAAAGAAAAGGCTCAACTAAGGGGAGGAAAAATCCTTCAAGAAATATTGTCCTGCCCTAGACACAAAGTTTTAGAAGTTGGAAATAAGGTGAACTAAGTTAGTCTTTAATGGTCTTATCCTTTCTTCCCCTTTGAATATTGTCATGTACTTGATTCCTTAAGTTAAGGAAAGTTCCCCTCTTATCATTGGTTTGCTCAGAGATCTTATAATATGTGAATCATGAAATTAAGAAAAGAAAACCCCTCTTTAAAAGATATTTCTTGGGACGCCTGGGTGGCTCAGTTGGTTAAGCAGCTGCCTTTGGCTCAGGTCATGATCCCAGCGTCCTGGGATCCAGTCCCACATCGGGCTCCTTGCTCAGCAGTGAACCTGCTTCTCCCTCTGCCTCTGCCTGCCACTCTGTCTGCCTGTGCTCGCTCCTGTGCTCTCTAGCTGACAAACAAATAAATAAAAAATCTTAAAAAAAAAAAGATATTTCTTCTCTGATGTACATCATTTTACGATCCTGCCCATCTTAGGTCCTATCTCTGACCCTGCTTTAGACTTCTGCATTAGCAAAGGCATTTAGGGCAGGTTGGAGATATCTGCCAGTGGATCAGAGCTGGTTCATTGCAAAGAAGCAAACTAACAGTAGTGGTGGTAATGGTGGTGGTGATGATGATGAAGTTTGTGCTTCTTAAAATGGTCCTTGAAAAGGATATGAGTAGACAGTTCAAAGAAAAGCAAATATAAATATCTCTTAGGTCACACATACACAGATTCTAGCACCATTCATAATGAGAGGAACACATATTATTCAGGTTTGCTATTTTTTACCTAGTAGATTGACAAAGGTCAGCTATTCTGATAGTATCCTATTAGGGAACATTTTGGAAACAGGTACTCAGAGTTGGTGCTGGAATTTGGCAAAAACTAATAAAATTGTCAGTGCTTATAAGTTAACCTTTCTGTTCCACTTCCAGTAAATTTATCCTATAAATATATACATGCAAAGTGAGAGATACAGAAGATTGTTTATTGCAGAGTTGTTTGTAAAGGTTTTATTAGAAACAATCTTAAATGTTTATTAATAAGTTATGGTCACATAAATTACAGTACATCCTTATAGTGGGATACTAAATACTCTTAAGAACACAGAAAATATACGTAGATACATAATAATTTCTAAATGAAAAGGATAAAGTACTTAAAAAGGGCTACCATTTGCATAGAATAGCTGGAGAGGTCTATGTGTATGTACCACATTTTCTTAAAGCAGCAAAAAATAACTCTTGAAAGACTTACAGGAAACTGATAATATGTTTTGCCCCTACAGAGAGGAACTGCAGAGTTGAGGGGGTAGGAAGGGAGTGACACTTTACTGTATTTCTATCTATATGCATACATGCACAAGTTGTTTTTTGTGTGCCCTACAAATAAATAATCTATTTAAAATTTAAACACATTTTGTTTGTAAGTAGAAACACTTTTATTTTTAAGTAACCATGAACTGTTTTTACTCACAACACTTCTGATACCAAATGTGTGGTATTTTTCCCAGTACCAACACATTCTCCAACTCTCCAGCCATCAACTGGGTATTCTGCTGTTCTATTTAATTCTATTACTAACTACCCAGAGTTAGCACAGACTGCACAGACTAGGGTCTTTTAGCCACAAGATTACCCCCATTTCAGATACCATTTGCAACTTCCAGGCTACACCAGGCTACTTCTGACCAATTGGCTAAAAATTGAGGGTTTCTATGACTCTCTCCTCTGGTTTGCTAATATACTAGAACATCTCACAAAACTCGGGAAAACTCTTTACTTATAATTACTGGTTTATTATAAAGGTTGCAACTCAGGAACAACCAAAAGGAGGCGATGCATAGGTCAAGGTATGGGGAGGGAGGGTGTATAGAGTTTTCATGTCTTCTCTAAGTGTGCCACCCTCTCTGCAGCTGGAGGTGTTCCTCAACCTGGAGGCTGTTGAAACCCATTGTTTAAAGGTTAGAATGGGAGTTCCACTATGTAAGCACTATTGATGAAATCATTGGCTTTGGCGTTTAACTTAATCACTGGCTCTTCTTTCCTATAGGTCAGGGGGTGGGGATGAACGTTCCAACCCTGCCATGGTTTTTCTAGCAACCAGCCCCCATCCTGAAGCTATCTAGGGGTCCCCAGCCAGCTAGGTGTCTTATTAGAATGTGAGACATTGTTACTCTAGAGATTCCAAGGATTTTAGGAGCTGTGTGCCAGAAACCAGGGACAAAGATCAAACATTTTTGTCTGTGTTATATTATATTATATTATGTCTGTGTTATATCATATATATATATATATATGGCATCACAACAACACTGTTTCTCCTTACAGATGATGTGGCAGATCATATTTTCCAAAGATACCTATATCAATACATTACAGGCACAAGCTCTTCTTACAATATGATGCTGACACTCCACATAAATCAGGCTGGGCCTGTGACTATGTGGAGCTAGGTGAATTTCACTGTCAAGTCCTAAGAACTGATAAGAGCTGCCCCAGCTCTCTTCCTGTCCAGGGATCCTTACCCTTGCAGTCCAGCTACCTGGTTGTAAGGAAATCAAGTAACCTCACTGACTGAAGGGTTTTCTGAAGGTGTTCCCACCCCAGCTCCAACTGAGGTCCCTGCTGACAGCCAGCATCAACCTCCAGGCTTGGGAGTGAGTGAGCCAGCCTCCAGACTCCTGCAGTCCTCAGCCTTCATGCTCCTAGATGGTGCTGACTGGAGCAGAGGCAAACTGCTCCCTCCAAGCTCTGTCCAAAGTACAGATTTATAAGCAAAATAAATGATACATTGTTGTAGGCCACTAAGTTTTGAGATGGTTTGTTGTTACACAGCAATGAATGAATAAAACGGGAAATTATTGAAAGTTTTTGAAAAGACCTCTGAGATACTTACATGAAATAAAAACAGGGATACATTTGTATCTTTAGGGTAAATACCCGGTAGTGCAATTGCTGGGTCATAAGGTAGCTCTATTTTCATTTTTTTGAGGAACCTCCATGCTGTTTTCCAGAGTGGTTGCACCAGCTTGCATTCCCACCAACAGTGTAGGAGGGTTCCCCTTTCTCCACATCCTCGCCGCATCTGTCATTTCCTGACTTGTTCATTTTAGCCATTCTGACTGGTGTGAGGGGGTATCTCATTGTGGTTTTGATTTGTATTTCCCTGATGCCCAGTGACGTGGAGCACTTTTTCATGTGTCTGTTGGCCATCTGGATGTCTTCTTTGCAGAAATGTCTGTTCATGTCCTCTGCCCATTTCTTGATTGGATTATTTGTTCTTTGGGTGTTGAGTTTGCTAAGCTCTTTATAGATTTTGGATACTAGCCCTTTATCTGATATGTCGTTTGCAAATATCTTCTCCCATTCTGTCAGTTGTCTTTTGGTTTTGTTGACTGTTTGCTTTGCTATGCAAAAGCTTTTGATTTGGATGAAGTCCTAATAGTTCATTTTTGGACTTGCTTCCCTTGCCTTTGGCAATGTTTCTAGGAAGAAGTTGCTGCGGCTGAGGTTGAAGAGGTTGCTGCCTGTGTTCTCCTCAAGGATTTTGATGGATTCCTTTCTCACGTTGAGGTCCTTCATCCATTTTGAGTCTATTCTCGTGTGTGGTGTAAGGAAATGGTCCAATTTCATTTTTCTGCATGTGGCTGTCCAATTAATTCAACACCATTTGTTGAAGAGGCTGTCTTTTTTCCATTGGATATTCTTTCCTGCTTTGTCAAAGATTAGTTGACCATAGAGTTGAGGGTCTATTTCTGGGCTCTCTATTCTGTTCCATTGATCTATGTGTCTGTTTTTGTACCAGTACCATACTGTTTTGATGATGACAGCTTTGTAGTAGAGCTTGAAGTCTGGAGTTGTGATGCCACCAACTTTGGCTTTCTTTTTCAATATTCCTTTGGCTATTTGAGGTCTTTTCTGGTTCCATATAAATTTTAGGATTATTTGTTCCATTTCTTTAGCAGCAATGTCCACAATAGCCAAGTTATGGAAAGAACCTAGATGTCCATCAACAGATGAATGGATAAAGAAGATGTGGTATATATATACAATGGAATACTATTCAGACATCAAAAGAAATGAAATCTTACCATTTGCGACGACATGGATGGAACTAGAGCGTATTATGCTTAGCGAAATAAGTCCACTGGAGAAAGACAACTATCACATGATCTCCCTGATATGAGGAACTGGAGATGCAACGGTGGTGGGGGTTAAGGTGGTAGGAAAAGAAAAAATGAAACAAGATGGGATCGGGAGGGAGACAAACCAAAAGAGACTCTTAATGTAGTAAAACAAACTGAGGGGGGTGGAGGGGAGAGGGGTTGGGAGAGGGTGGTGGGGTTACATTATATGTTTAAATAAAAAAAGCTTAAATAAAAAAATAAAAAATTTAAAAAAAAACAGGGATACAGCTTGATGTCAGACACAGCTAGCATCAGATTGGTCACTTCCACAATTCTTCCTCTCTGTATTAATTTTCTCCCTATCTATTGGTCTTTGCTGCTTCTCTTTTCCTGGGTATCATTTTTGCAGATCATGTGGCTTCATTTGCATGGTATGCTTTCCCAATTCCCAGTTCATAGCTTGGCGCCCTGAGAAGAACTCAGGCTCTTTTCTAAGTTACAGTTTTCATATCTTGTGAAAAACCTTGGATTAATCAAATGTGCCTGGGGTGGGGGGTGTCCTATAACATTTGGTCCCTTGGGGTTCCTCTGGAGAATTAGGGCCTTTTTCTGAGAAAATTGTAACATATGTAGTCCTCACTTTTGACTTTGAGAAAACTCAGGAAAATAAATTTCTTTCAGTGTGAGTTTATATCTCAGAAAGAACCTCAAGAAAAATACAGATCTAATTTTATGATAGATATCAGTGGCAAATAGGATTAGCTGAACAGGAATTCTTATAACTATACCATCTTGGATTATTTCTGTAAAAGTCTTCAAGATTGATTGATTAGGAAGCTAGCAGGGTCCTAATGGTAAGTCGAAAGAGAGATTGTGAAGGGCAAATTTCTCCAGTGTGGTTTTATACTTAAACTAATTTTATGGAGCAGCAATACATTATAGTTGCTAAGAACCTGGATTCTGGAGTCAGACTGCTCTGCTAAATGTGGCTCTACACTGGTATCCCTGCAACATCCAGGAAGTTATCTCTCTGTGCCTCAATTTCATCATCTGAACATTGGCTCTAATAACATTTCCTGCCATACACAGTTATTTTGAATTTATCAATAAATAATATGTAGCATCTGGCACAAAAGAAGTCCCCAGCAAATAATGACTGTTGCTTTTCTATACCAGACAGCAGATCTGATATCCTGTGTAATTTATGCTAAAATAAACCTTTGCCACTGGAACTTATGGCCAAGTTAAATTCTTACAGCATGAGCAAGTCCTGGCCAAAAGTTAGACACTAATGGGAAATCCTTCCTATTGCTAACCCTTTGGTCCCTGTCTTCCATCTGTATTTGAAAGGGGCAGCAATGTTATGGATATGGTACCAAAGCATCAGTTCCAACTTCCTCCCTGTGTACCTCAAGTCATTGCAGAGGCTGGCATACTAAATCCTACCTTTCCTAAACTCCCACACAGCTGGTGTTCTGGATGCAAATTAGACTCTTCAATCGAATGCACTTACACAGAGTCCTTAAGGTGAATGTGAGATGAGTGCCATCTTCCTCTTGCTTTGGATCAGTCTACTGGCATATATTGTTGTGATGACTTTGGGTTTTTCTGGAGCAAAAGTCCAGTGTCTGATCACTAGGTCAGTGTGTGTTGAAAGGCAATTGTGATTGGAAGGGAAGTGGCTGCAGCTTCCTGGTCCCTGGATCACATAATTGGCAGTGAGTTTTGAAGTGACTCAACCCAAAAGTCATCTCTGAAGTTCCGTGTCTCTGAATATGTCAGAGGTAGCAGTTCTCTTGGCAAATCTGTTGTATGATGTTGGCTGGGAGTCATTTCTGTACCCTACTCCTCTAGTCTCCAACACTTACATAAGCACCAAGTTTTCTGCACTACATATATATTTTAAGCTCTTTTTCTTGTAGTCAAAGTATGACTGATTCAGACAGGAAGTCACAGAAGTTGCCTTCCCTGTTGCTGACCTCTTATTTTTTTTTTCAACTCATTCAGTATGGCCTTGCTGAGCTTCCATTCATAATGGAGAACAAGAAAACGAGGGCAGACTCAGTGTTGGACTGCTGATAAAAAATGATTCCTCAAAAACTAAAAATCATATGCATGGGAGAAAGTCATTCTTCTGCTGTAGCACCATTACGGACGTCCATGGAGTCATATAGTAAGAGTATCTGGAGTAGGCATCAGCATGATCACCCTTAAAAATTTTCAGTTGACTTTGCAAGTTATTATTAGATGTTTCCACTTTAGCAGAAATATTAAGATCTGTTTTAATCTTCTTTGCTGTGCCATTTTGAAAAAAGCGACTTTTTAATGATTCTCATTCTTCATCAATACTAGCGTTGGTTCTCAAAGTTGTTCTCAGTCCTCCTTTTCTTTCTGCTTTTTTTCTACAGAGCCTTAAAAAGCCATATACTCTCTGCCTTCTCTTTTCTTGCCTAAAAAGAGTCATATGATCTAGTTTTAGAGTAACTCGTCTTGGGGTACCTTCTGGAAAAAACTTTGTTTTCCTTATAAAGGAAACTTATAAAGGAACACTAACAAAGGTTAGTGTGGTCTTCTTCTACCTTGAAAATAAACATGTTATCTGGTGCCACAGCAGCCATTTTGTGAGCAGGAAGTGACAGGCCAACTCACCAAAGATAGCAGAGGGAAAAGACAAAAGTCTAAATCTTTGACGACACCCTTAAGCCTCTTTATCTGCCCTAAATTTTTTAATCCTGGGCTTCTTTAAGTGAGTACAATAAACCCTTATTTGTTTAAATGAGTGTTTTTAGGTTATTCTATTTCTTGCAGCCTCATTCCTACATAATATGTTATTTATACCTCCTGGGTTGTTTTTTTTTGAGGATCTAATAAGATAACTGGTGTGAAAGTACTTTGAAAAACTATAAAAAGAGAACCAGTTTTAAAGTCTTACTTTAAAAAGAATCAGATGTTTTCTGAGTAGCTCAAGGTAGAGGAAGTTTCAGTGAAATGATAAATGATTGAAATAAATATGCCACATATTCCTTTCAACAACTCAGACGAAGGCTTGCCTCTCTCTTAAATTATTAATAACCCCATTTAGTACTTTCAAAGTGCTTTGGCATCATTTGATATTTAAGCCTCAGAATTTCCCTAGAAGATTGTAAAATCTTATTTTACAAGGAAAGAAGTGAAAACAAGGTTTTTTAAAGACTTTCTCAGAGACATATGCCTGTGGCAGACTCAGAATTAAAAATCAAAGAATCTAATAGTCCAGTGTGTAATTGGCTTTCTCATGTAAGGTTGATATGCAGGGTATGACACAGCCCATGGAAGCCCTAAGCATTTAAAGTTACATCTTATATGTATGTTCAAAATAAAGTCCAGCTAACCTATGAGACTTCTTATACTTGAGAATAAAATGCCTTTATATAGGACATTAGAAGAGGGCAAGGAAAGAATATCTTTTACCAGTAATGAACTTAAGTCTACTTGTATATTATCATAAACTGCATAATAGTTCCTCCATGCTACACCCCTCCCCCCGCCTGTCCCTGAAAATTCATATGTTGAAAGCTAATCCCCAATGTGATGGTATTAGAAGGTAGAGACTTTGGGGAGTGATTAAGTGATCAGTACTCAACCTAACAGGACTAGTGTCCTTACAAAAGAGATCTCAGAGAGCTTCCTTACCTCTTCTACCACATGAGAACACAGCTAGAAGCTGTAAAACAGGAAGTGGATTTTAACGGGACACCAAATATGCTGGCATCTTGACTTTCGGTTTCCTAGCCTCAAACAAATTTCTGTTGTTTATAGGCCACCCAATCTGTGGTAATTTATTATAGCTGCCCAAATTGACTAAGACATATACCAAGAGCCTTATCCAATCCTAACATAAAATAAATGAGGTCAGATTGCTTTATTATTTTCTTGATGTGTATTGTTATAAGCAGTAAAATGGTTCTTTTGATTACTACATGTTGAAAAAAACATGGGGAAAATAAAGTCAGATATCTAAGCAGGAAGTGGGTTCATGCTCACCCTTAAAAATGGAAGCAAAGAATAGTTATCAGAAGTTCCTTCAGAAGTGTGGTGGTCAGAATCTTCTTCCACTTTCAACCCAAAAAAGTGTTCTGGCAACTTTAATTGTATTTTTTTCTGATGAAACAGAAATTTCACTTTTAATTAATGGTGTCATTTTTGAGATTGAGTTTATGTGTTTCATGGCCTCTTATCCAAATTCTGACTTAGTAAGATTTGTGTGAGAAGAGATTAAAGAGGGGAAAAAGAAGAAAGAACTCAAACAGAAATACAAAAAGATTTTAAATTAAGTCTCTATTTTTACTATCATTATTTTCAAATCCAGAGATGGCTAATAGAGGGATTTCCTGTCCCTGTTCTACTACTTTCTAGCTATAGGACTTTGTACACTTGTCCTTCCTCTGCACTTAATTTCCTCTTATTGTAAATGAGGATAATAGTACCTACTTCATTGGAAGAATGAGCTGATTGTATGAACTGGTATGGTAACAGTAATGTTAGCTATTATTACTATCTGTAAAAACCATAAAGCAATGGGCAAAACCATGAAATAGGCTCATAAGACAAATACTATAAAAATTGTCAGAACTTCTAGTCCAGGTGGAGAGGTAGTGAAGGTGGAATTGATTTCCAGGACAGCACTGCTGCATCTCCTAACTTTGGGAGTTTAAATTATTATTATTTAGATCTGTTCTCTTGGCTTGTTAACAAGTCTCTTGCAGGACCTATGTCAAAACATATTTTGTAAAATACTAAGGTGCAGATTGTTGAGAGGTGACAAAGAACACACATTGGACCAGTTCTGACATGTTGAAAGGTGTTAATAGCTATTGGACATTGAAGCAGGGGGCCATGGTTGAATCTGACGAATGAAGAGGGTGGTGTTCAGCAAGAAACAGAGGTGCTCCTGAATAGAAATCTACTGTTAATGGAAGAAAATGATAAAAATTACTGAAGAATCATTACTTCTTATAGTAAGAAGCAAATGGATGTCCAGAAATGGGCTTTCCAGAAAGCCAGAATAGTAGAATTATAACATGCCCTCTGGATTTCTTACCAATACTTGGGAATTTATAGGAATAGTATATGTCTTGGGAGAATGAAAATTCTGTGAGATGTTTAAATCTTTGTTACCTCGTGATTTAAGGCTGTTACATATGTACATTTTGTTTGTTAACCACCCCTTCTGTAGTAGTTTTATTCTAATAAGAATAGGAGTCAGGGGCATCTGAGTGGCTCAGTGGGTTAAGCATCTGCTTTCAGCTCAGGTCATAATCTCAGGGTCCTGGGATTGAGTCTTACATCAGGGTCCCTGCTCAAGAGGCAGTGGGGGGCACTACTTCTCCCTTTCACTCTGCCACTCCTCCTGCCTGTGCACACACTCTCTTTCAAAAAAAAAAAAAAAAAAGAATAGGGCTGCAATGTTATAATCTTGCCTATTTTACATAACAGATATTCCCAAGGTGTAGTGAAGTTGGAATCGCAGGAAAGATAGGAAACTGAAGTAAGAGAAAGCGAATGGGGTGAACTTCAGAGAAAAAATGTGCATAGATATAAACATCAGGCCAATCCTGGCTTAAGATACTGTTATGGCCAGGAGCACCCAGCACAGGACTTGACCCTTCACGCTCAGGGCACCGAGTGTTCTCAGTGTCCCAAAAGTACTTTGCATGTTTCCTGTCTGCCTCCCAACTGGCTCGGCCTCTACTGACTAAGTTGGGCTGAAAGAATAAATAAGATGAAAGAAGGGTGAGGGAGAGAAGAAAGGAGGAATACAGGATCTAATGAAGAATACAGAAAGAGTGAAGGAAAATTAAAGAGAATAGAAAGAGAAAAAGAAATGAAGGTAGAAAATCAGATAACATATGGGGAAGAAAGCAAGCAAGCCTGAGGATGGGACAAGCTTAGAATCACCAAGATGTCCCTAGACAGCTGGGACTAGGATGTTGAGCTAGAACCAAATGCATAAAAGGTCGAAGGGGACGTTGTATCTGGAGCAGCTTCCCCAGAGTAAAGGAATTAGGGAGATAGGAGAAAAGAGAGAATAGAGGTTAAGTAAACACTATTTGTTATCTCAGATATCTGGGTAATAACCAACTATGTTTATTGTGTCAATGCTTTTAGTGGCAGTGTGGACAGAACCACATAGAATATTATTTCAAAACAGCAGTATAACTTTTCATGAGGCAGAGTGTATGGGGGAATCAGGTAAGTGATGCAGGAGGAAGAAGGAGGCCAGTCCTATGAGACACTGCAGACAGAAGCTGATGCTGAACCCTTGGGGATGGAAGATCATGATGTAATGCCTGGGAGAATAAGGAGGATGTTTATTGTCTTTTTGTATGCTTAAAAAAAGAAAAAGAAAAAATTATGGCACTGGCTACATACAACTCTTTCTTAAAGAACAACACATTGGCATCCACTTTAAGCATGAGTGGGTTAATTAGTATCATCCCAAAGTTTTGCATGTCTGGTATTATTTACCTGTGATGTTATGCAAGTTTTCACTATGTATTTTTAGATTTTTTAAAAATTAATTATTTCTATTTTTTATTAATTTTTATTTTTAAAATTTTTATTTATTTTTATTATATACTTACTTTTTAATTAATTATTTCTATTAACATATAATGTATTATTTGACCCAAGGGTATAGGTCTGTGAATCATCACATTTCACATTTCACAGCACTCACGTCACATTTCACAGCACTCACCATAACACATACCCTCCCCAATGTCCATAACCCAGCCACCCTCTCCCTAGCCTCCCCACCCCAGGAACCCTCAGTTTGTTTTGTGAGATTACGAGTCTCTTATGGTTTGTCACCCTCCCGATCCCATCTTGTTTCATTTTTCTCTTCCCTACCTCTCATAAGCCCCCGCCTTGCCTCTCAAATTCCTCATATCAGAGAGATCATATGATAATTGTCTTTCTCTGATTGACTTGTTTCGCTCAGCATAATACCCATGAGATCATGACCTGAATTGAGTGTCAGACGCTTTACTGACTGAGCCACCCAGGTGTCCCCCTCTCCCCCATGTATTTGAGGCCTTTTTAGGCATTTGTGGAAAGAATGATTATTGCTTTCATGGCATCTTTTTTCTCCGTATAGTGCTTCTTAGCAAGGTCTGCAAATTAAGTTTCCTATGGGGCACAGGGTACTACTGTGTTCATTCTGTCCCCTAGTTTATCAGGACCAGGCCTCAGTAGCAGCTCTAGATCAGTTGCTCCAAATTCTGACTTCTTTACCTTGTTTTAAATCTACATCAAAAGCCAAATAATTTCTGGGGCTCATGAAGGTACTGCAGAGAGTACTGGAAACATCCAATCTCTGCCTCCAGTTGTAAGTTGACTCTGACCTGGTAATGTCTGGAATTCTGCTCTTGGGTGGGGATTTCAGAAACTCTAACTATAGTTTTTAAGTGTAGTGGAATAAAGAAAGAGTAATATCAACCTTCTCCTATAGTGACTATTGTTACATTTTTAAGTGGAAGTAGAGGGCAAAACAAAGCCATCCTTATTATGAACCAAAAGCTAAGGAGGAACAATTTTAAGATTTTCACTTAGAACGCTGTCATTAGGAATTTTGTTTGCCTAATGACATATCAAGGGAAGAAAACTCTTTGGAAAGAAGTTTGATCTTGCAATCAGAGCATCAGTGAAGAAAAGTGAAAGCAAAATGAAAAAATGAAAAAAGTGAAAGCAATATTTTAAAGTTAGTTTCAGATATCATGTGATTTCATCTGTATTATCTTAAAGAAATAAGGATTTAAAAAATCAAATTTAATGACATTATTTTCAACTAAAAATTTTAATGACAACTCTTGGACCTAATAAATGATTATAGCAAGGTAGCAGGATATAATGTTAATATATAAAAGTTTATTGCTTCTTTATATACAAAGGACAAGTGGAATTTGAAATAAAAAGCACAGTATCACTCACACCTACATCTGAAGAAATGAAATACTTAAGTATAAATCTAACAAAATATGTATAATATCTATATAAGAAAACCTATCAAAAATCTGATGAATAAAATCAAAGAAGAACTAAATAAATGAAGAGATGCTCCATGTTCATAGGTAAGAATACTCAATATTTTCAATATTTCAGTTCTTTACAACTTGGTCTATAGAAGGAATATAGTCCCAGTCAGAATCCCAGTAAGTTATATGATAGATACTGACAAACTAATTCTAAAATTTATATGGAGTGGCAAAGACTCAGAATAACCAACACTATACTGTAGGAGAGGAACGAAGTTGGAGGACTGACACCACCCAACTTCAAGGCTTATTATAAACCTACTGTATTAAGACAGAGTAGTATTGGTGAAAGAATAGAAAAATAAATCAATGGTCAAGAATAGAAAACCCAGAAATAAATCCCCATAAATATAATTAATTGATCTTTGACAAAGGAGCAAAAGCAATACAATGGAGCAAAGATAGTCTCTTCAAAAATGGTGCTAGAAAAAATGGATATCCATATGCAAAAAAAGAAAGAAAGAAAGACATTGAAAGAAAGTAAGAAGGAAAGAAAGAAAGAAAGAAAAGGGAATTTATGCATAGATCTTACACTATTAACAAAAATTAATCAAAATTGATCAGAGATCTAAGTGTAAAACACAAAAATATTATACTCATAGAAGATGACATAGGAGAAGACCTGGAGTCCTTGGGTATATTGATGCTTTTTTAAGATACAACACTAAGGCATACTCCATGAAAGAAATAATTGATTATCTCAATTCAATTAAAATCTGCCCTGTGAAAGACATGTCAAAATAATGAGAAGACAAGCCACAGACTAGGAGAAAATATTTGCAAAAGGCACATATGATAAAGAACTGTTATCTAAAATATACAAAGAAGTCTTAAATTCAACAATAAAAAAATGAACAACCCAACTGAAAAAAAAGAGCAAAAGATTTGGACACCACATCAAAGATGAGATACCAATGGCAAATAAGCATACAAAAAGATGATGATATCATATGTCATTGGGGAAATGCAAATTAAAACAACAATGAGATACTACTATACATCTAATAGAATGGCCAAATCTGGAATACTGACAACATCAAATGCTGGTAAGCATGTAGAGCAATAGGAATTCTCATTCATTGCTGATTGGAATGCAAAATGGCATGGCTACTTCAGAAGACATGTTGGCAATTTTTTACAAAATTAAAACTACTCTTATCATATGATACAGGAATTGGAGTTGAAAACTTATATCCACAAAAAAACCTGTGCACAGATGCTTATAGTAGCTTTATTCATGATTGCCTAAATTTGAAAGAAACTAAGATGTTCTTCAGTAAGTGAATGAACAAATAAACTGTGGTACATCCAGACCATGGAATATTATTCAGTGTTAAAAATAAATGAGCTATCAAACAATGAAAAGACATGGGAAACATTAAATACATGTTACTAAGTGAAAGAAAATAATATGAAAATGCTATATACTGTATGATTCCAACTATATGATATTCTGGAAAAAGTAAAACCATGAAGATAAAAAGATCAGTTGTTGCCAGGGTTGGGTAGAGGGAATGGGAAGGTGAATTTGCAGAGCACAGAGGGTTTTTAGGGCAGTGAAAATATTCTATGTGATATTATAATGATGGGCATGTGTCATACATTTTTCCAAACCCACAGAGTCTACAATACTACAAGTGAACTTTATGGACTTTGGGCAATTATGATGTGTCAATGTAGGTTCATTCTTGGTAAAAAAAAAAATGTACCATTCTCATGAGTGATGCTGGTAATGAGGAGATTATGCATATGTGTGGGCAAGAGGTATGAGGGAAATCTCTGTTTCTTCCTCTTAATTTTCTTATAAATCTTAACCTACTCCCCAAATTATCTTCAAAATATTAATAATAACTCCATATTATATATGTGCATATATATGTATGTATATATATATGCAGGAGATTATATATACACATGTATATTGGAAATGCACTGGTGCTTTCAGAAAGGATTGGACAACATGTGAGAAAAGGACTGGAAGATTAGCAGAGAATGCATTAAACATTATTTGGTAAGTTTGAAGGTGACACAGTCATTTTAGTTGGCAAAGCTCCTGTGGCTATGGGTTGGGGTAAGATGTCCAGGAAATTCATGGGATCAGGACTCTGAACAAGGGTTTAGGGAAGATAAGGCACCATAAAAGGAGCCCAGTAATTTAAAAGAGAAAATTCTCAGGCCAGGGTTAGCTGCTAGGCTGATGGAAGGTAACTTATGGGTAGAATTTTCCAACATGAGTGTAGAAGGTGACTGTATATATTTGAATAGTGAACACATTTCATTGATTCAGAACTCATTCATGTCATATGGGGACCCTAGAACAATTGCCTTAGAGGAAGAAGAGGTCAGGAACTCTAATCCAGCTATCAGTGCTACCCAGGAGGAAAAAAATGCAAAGCTCTGCTGATCTTGTAGGATTCACGGAGAAGGGAATATAACATTAGGGGATTATCAGACTGCTATAAGAAAAGATGTATCTGAAGGAATAGTTCTACCACTGATTATGTGGGGAAAATGTATTCAACAATTTTGGAAAGTCCAAAAGCCAAGGAAAGGCAAGGTTTCAGAGAAAAGAACGTTAAAAAAAAAAAGCAATCACAAATAAAAAATCCATTTGAGAAAAGTTTTATTGTGAAAATTTTCAGCTCACACAAAAATGGAGATCAGCTCACACAAAAATGGAGAGAATAATACAATATTTCCATCATGCAGCCCTGAAAAGCCATAAAATTGTTGTTATTCTTGCTTTAACTATCCCTTCACATGATTTTTTGACGGAGTATGTTAAAGGTCCAGATGTTTATCATTTCATTAATAAATAATTAAGAGGTTTTCAATATACAGGGAGGACCAATAAAGCCTTGGGTAAAACTGGAGGAGTGGACTAGAGGTGTCCCCACTGCATATTTCATAGTTTTAAAAGAAGATAGTATTTTAAATGTTACTCTCTGATAGTGAGACAGTATATCCAAGTGAATTTCCCCATTGGTTTAGGAAACACAGTGTGACAATGATGGTCAGTTTCTCTCTAGTGGGTTTAAATTCACCTGCACTGGCCTTTGGAGCACATGCCCAGATTGACGTCTGTGTTGGTCAGCCTGATATCAAAATATTTTACCTGTACCTTCACATGCCTGCCTTTCCCAATGGTAAGACTCTCAGCAATGTTCTGTGGATGGTAACAAAATTACAGACTTGGGTTTTACTATTCACAAAAATGGGGACAGATAATTTTGATTGGGATGATCCTCTAGTGGCACAGGAATTGCTCACTTGTATTTTCTTAACTTATTAGAGTAAATCTGGTGCTGTGATTCTCAGGTGTCCTGTTTTTTGGCACATCAGAATGAATTTGTGGCTGGATTAATTCAACTTTGTAGTTGCTAAAGAAGCTATAGTCATCTTAGTGCTTCAAAGATGGACTCAAGTACTATAACTGCTGAAGGAAATCTGGCCTTGTCAGAATGACAACAATCCAATAAAATCAGAAAGTATAGAAAAAAGTGAATTTAGCTTACAAGGGGAAGGAGAATATGATTTAGAACTTTAATGCTTTCTCTTACAACCTAATAATCAAATAATTAATGTTCAAATTTGGGATGTTTGTGGTTTTATGGCTTTTCATAAATGACTTTTTATACCTTGGTGTAAAGTGGAGTTAAGGCAAATTTATAAGTTCTCATCCCTTCTCACAGGTTTTGGGGGCAACAGTTAGACCACTCAACACACTGGTCCCAGGAATATTTAAAAGAAGCATCCTTGGCAATTAAGACTTGCCAATTAAGTCCAACAGGTTTAAAGAACAAATATCTCGGGAGAGTTAATAGGGAATCCTCTTGCTACTGTCCCTAGATTTTCACAGTCATCTCTGTGGGAGGAAATTTATACCTATACATCTGACCTTTTGGAAGTGCAATGAGGGAGCTTCTGTCTCTTGATCCCTTGGAACAGGAATGTTCAGTGGGTGATCCTGCTATCTTTATCAGTTTAGGTCATACTTCACTGGAGTGAATTTCCCCAGCTCAGGAGCAGAGAAAATTGAACTTTTCCTTTTTTTCTTTGATCACTGCAGTCCAAATGAGACCTGAAAGTTGAGGGGTAGGTAGAGAACATTCTGTTATTCTTTTTCCTGCTGTGTCTTTCTAGGAGACCTCCCTTCTTAAAACAGCTAAGTGCATGAGTGTGGAGTCTTCCCTGCAGAGCAGGTCTTACCTCAGGATCTGTGTCTCTGAATGTGCTCTCCTTACTTTTGTTGTAGATTTTGGGCAAGATGGGAGGCCTCTGGTCTAAACCAGATTCTCAAACATAGTTCACCAAAAGACTTGTGCTTTGAGTGTGACTATATTTTTGCTCAGCTATTTGTTTTTTGTGTATTTTCCTTTTGTTATGATGATGGAAGGGGGGAACTGAGATATTAAGCAGCTAAATCCTAATGTAACAATTTCATTTTCCACATGGATATAAATCTAGTTATAAGTAAGTTTTGGTGGAATTCAACACTGTTTCAATCTTAAATTGCTGACAACCAATTGATTCTGCTTTTCCTAAATTCAACATTTCTCAAGATTGTTCCAACAAAGTTCCAAGTACAGATACAAAGACATTTTTAAAAAATTAACATATAATGTATTATTTGCCCCAGGGGTACAGGTCTGTGAATCAACAGGCTTACACATTTCACAGCACCCACCATAGTACATACCCTCCCCAATATCCATGATCCAACCACCCTCTCCCTCCCTCCCTCCCCCAGCAACCCTCAGTTTGTTTTGTGAGATTAAGAGTCTCATGGTTTGTCACCCTCCCAATCCCATCTTGTTTTATTTTTCTCTTCCCTACCCCCCATAAGCCCCTGCCCTGCCTCTCAAATTCCTCATATCAGAGAGGTCATATGATAATTGTCTTTCTCTGAATGACTTATTTCACTCAGCATAATACCCTCTAGTTCCATCCATATCATTGCAAATGGGAAGATTTCTTTTCTTTGGTTGCCTGCAGAGTATTCCATTGTATATATATATACACCACTTCTTCCATCTGTTGATGGATATCTAGGTTCTTCCCATAGTTTAGCTGTTGTGGACATTGCTGCTATAAACATTTGGGTGCACATGCCCTTTTGGATCACTACATTTGTATCCTTAGGGTAAATACCCAGTAGTGTGGTTGCTAGGTCATAGGGTAGCTCCAATTTCAACTTTTTGAGGAAGCCCCATGCTGTTTTCCAGAGTAGCTGCACCAGCTTGCATTCCCACCAACAGTGTAGAAGGGTTTCCCTTTGTCCGCATCTTCACCAACATCATTTCCTGACTTGTTAATTTTAGCTATTCTGACTGGTGTGAGGTGGTATATCATTTGGTTTTGATTTGTATTTCCCTGATGCTGAGTGATGTGGAGCACCTTTTCATGTGTCTGTTGGCCATCTGGATATCTTTGCAGAAATGTCTGTTCATGTCTTCTGCCCATTTCTTGATTGGATTATTTGTTCTTTGGGTGTTGAGTCTGATAAGTTCTTCATGGATTTTGGATACTAGCCCTTTATCTGATATGTCATTTGCAGATATTTTCTCCCACTCTGTCAGTTGTCTTTTAGTTTTGTTGACTGTTTGCTTTGCTGTGCAAAAGCTTTTGATCTGGATGAAGTCCTAATAGTTCATTTTTGGACTTGCTTCCCTTGCCTTTGGCAATGTTTCTAGGAAGAAGTTGCTGCGGCTGAGGTTGAAGAGGTTGCTGCCTGTGTTCTCCTCAAGGATTTTCATGGATTCCTTTCTCACATTGAGGTCTTTCATCCATTTGGAGTCTATTTTGTGTGTGTTGTAAGGAAATGGTCCAGTTTCATTCTTCTGCAGGTGGCTGTCCAATTTTCCCAACACCATTTGTTGAAGAGACTTTTCCATTGGCCATTCTTTTCTGCTTTGTCAAAGATTTGTTGACCATAGAGTTGAGAGTCTATTTCTGGGCTGTCTATTCTGTTCCATTGATCTATGTGTCTGTTTTTGTGCCAGTACCATACTGTCTTGATGACAGCTTTTAATAGAGCTTGAAGTCTGGAATTGTGATGCCACCAACTTTGGCTTTCTTTTTCAACATTCTTCTGGCTTTTTGTGGTCTTTCTTGGTTCCATATAAATTTTGGGATTATCTGTTCCATTTCTTGAAAAAAATGGATGGGATTTTGATAGGGATTACATTATATGTGTAGATTGCTTTAGGTAGCATAGACATTTTCACAATATTTGTTCTTCCAATCCATGAACATGGAACGTTTTTCCATTTCTTTGTGTCTTCCTCAATTTCCTTCATGTGTACTTGATATTTTTTGAGTACAGATTCTTTGCCTCTTTGGTTAGGTTTATTCCTAGGTATCTTATGGTTTTGGGTGCAATTGTAAGTGGGATAGACTTTTAAATTTCTCTTTCTTCGGTCTTGCTGTTGGTGTATAAAAATGCAACTGATTTCTGTGCATTGATTTTTATGTCCTGACACTTTGCTGAATTCCTGTATGAGTTCTAACAGTTTTGGAGTGGAGTCTTTTGGGTTTTCCACATATAGTATCATATCATCTGATAGTTTGACTCCTTTGCTGAATCGAAGGCCTTTAATTTCTTTTTGTTGTTTGATTGGTGAGTCTAGGACTTCTAGTACTATGTTGAATAGCAGTGATGATAGTGGACATGCCTGCCATGTTCCTGACCTTTGGGGGAAAGATCTCAGTTTCCCCCCCATTGAGAATGATATTAGCTGTGGGTGTTTCATAGATGGCTTTGATGATACTGAGGTATGTACCCTCTATCCTTACACTTTGAAGACTTTTGATCAGGAAAGGATGCTGTACTTTGTCAAATGCTTTTTCAGCATCTACTGAGAGGATCATATGGTTCTTGTTCTTTCTGTTATTAATGTATTGTATCACATTGATTGATTTGCGGATGTTGAACCAACCTTGCAGCCCAGGAATAAATCCCACTTGGTCATGGTGAATAATCCTTTTAATATACTGATGGATCCTATTGGCTAATATTTTGGCGAGAATTTTTGCATCAGTGTTCATCAAGGATATTGGTCTGTAATTCTCCTTTTTTATAGGGTTTTTGTCTGGTTTGGGGGTCAAGGTAATGCTGGCCTCATAAAATGAGTTTGGAAGTTTTCCTTCCATTTCTATTTTTTTTTTGAAACAGTTTCAGGAGAATAGGTATTAATTCTTCTTTAAATGTTTGGTAGAATTCCCCTGGGAAGCCGTCTGGCCCTGTTTGGGAGACTTTTGATGACTGCTTCAATCTCCTTACTGGTTATAGGTCTGTTCAGGTTTTCTATTTCTTCCTGGTTCTGTTTTGGTAGTTTATGTGTTTCTAGGAATGCATCCATTTCTTCCAGATTGTCAAATTTGCTGGCACATAGTTGGTCATAATACGTTCTTATAATTGTTTGTATATCTTTGGCTTGGTTATGATCTCTCCCCTTTCATTCATGATTTTATTAATTTAGGTCCTTTCTCTTTTCTTTATAATAGGTCTGGCCAGGGGTTTATCCATCTTATTAATTCCTTCAAAGAACTAGCTTCTAGTTTCGTTGATGTGTTCTACTGTTCTTTTGGTTTCTATTTCATTGATTTCTGATCTAATCTTTATTACTTCTCTTCTCCTGCTGGCTTTAGGCTTTCTTTGCTATTCTTTCTCCACCTCCTTTAGGAATATGGTTAGGTTGTGTTCTTGAGACCTTTTTTGTTTCTTAAAAAGGCTTGTATCACTATATACTTTCCTCTCAGGACCGCCTTTGCTGTGTCCCAAAGATTTTGAACAGTTGTGCTTTCATTTTCATTGTTTCCATGAATTTTTTCAATTCTTCTTTAATTTTCTGGTTTACCCCATTCATTCTTTAGTAGGATGCTCTTTAGTCTCCATATATTTGAGTTCTTTCCAACTTTCCTCTTGTGATTGAGTTCTAGCTCCAGAGCATTGCCATCTGAAAATATGCAGGGAATGATCCCAATCTTCTGATACTGGTTGAGACCTGATTTGTGACCCAGGGTGTAATCTATTCTGGAGAATGTTCCATGTGCACTAGAGAAGAATGTGTATTCTGTTGCATTGGGATGGAATGTTCTGAATATATCTGTGAAGTCCATCTGGTCCAGTATGTCATTAAGGACTTTATTTCTTTGCTGCTCTTTTGCTTGGATGATCTGCCCATTTCAGTGAGGGGGTGTTAAAGGCCCCACTATTATTGTATTATTGTCGATGTATTTCTTTGATTTTGTTATTAATTGGTTTATATAATTGGCTGATCTGATGTTAGGGACATAGATATTTAAAATTGTTAGATCTTCTTATTGGACAGACCTTTTAATGATGATACAGTGTCATTCCTCATCTCTTAGTATAGTCTTTGGCTTAAAATCTAATTTTTCTAAGGATTGCCACCCCAGCTTTCCTTTGATGTCCATTAGCATGGTAAATTATTTTCCACCCCCTCACTTTCAATCTGGAGGTGTCTTTAGTTCTAAAATGAGTTTCTTGCAGACAGCATATCAATGGATTATTTTTTTTTAATCCATTCTGATACCCTATGTCTTTTGATTGGGTCATTTAGCCAATTTACATTCAGGGTAACTATTGGAAGATATGAATTTAGTGCCATTACATTGCCTGTAAGGTGACTGTTACTGTATATCGTCTCTTTTCTTTTCTGATCTATTACTTTTAGGCTCTCTCTTTGCTTAGAGGACCCCTTTCAATATTTCTTGTAGGGCTGGTTTGGTGTTTGCAAGTTCTTTTAATTTTTGTTCATCCTGGAAGCTTTTTATCTCTCCTTCTATTTTCAGTGACAGCCTAGCTGGATATAGTATTCCTGGCTGCATATTTTTCTCATTTAGTGCTCTGAATATATCATGCCAGTCCTTTCTGGCCTGCCAGGTCTCTGTGAATAAGTCTGCTGCCAGTCTAATATTTCTACTATTTTATTTTACAGACCCCTTGTCCTGAGCTGCTTTCAGGATTTTCTCTTGTCACTAAGGCTTGTAACTTTTACTATTAGATAACAGGGTATGGACCTATTTTTATTGAATTTGAGGAGGATTCTCTGTGCCCCCTGGATTCTGATGCTTGTTCCCTTTGCCACATTAAGGAAATTCTCTACTATAATTTGCTCCAATATACCTTCTGTACCTCTATCTCTTTCTTCTTCTTCTGGGATCCCAGTAATCCTAATATAGTTTCATCTTATGGTGTCACTTATCTATCAAATTCTCTCCTTCTGATCCAGTAGTTGTTTGTCTCTCTTTTGCTCAGCTTCTTTATTCTCCATCATTTGGTCTTCTATATCACTAATTCTCTCTTCTGCCTTATTTATCCTAGTAGTAAGAGTCTCAATTTTTGACTGCACCTCATTAATAGCTTTTTTTATTTCAACTTGGTTAGATTTTAGTTCTTTTATTTCTCCAGAAAGGGTTACTCTAATATCTTTCATGCTTTTTTTGAGCCCAGCTAGCACCTTGATAATCATCATTCTGAATTCTAGTTCTGACATTACTAATGTCTGTATTGATTAGGTCCCTAGCCGTTGGTACTCCATCTTGCTCTTTTTTGTGTGTATGTTGAGTTTTTCCACCTTGTCATTTTATCCAGATAAGAATAGATGAATATGAGAACAAAATACTAAAAGGGTGGCAAAGACCCCAGGAAAATATACGCTAGCCAAATCAGAAGAGACCCAAAACCAGGGGGCAAAGAAAGGGGGAAAAATTAAAAAACAAAAAATAAAGATTATATAATTAGACTGGTGAATAGAACAGAGCCTCCCACTTGATTTTGGGTGTATTCTGGTCTCTTAGAAGAAACTACATCTCAAAATTTTAAAGAAAGAAAGAAAAAAAATATATATGTAAAACACAATGAAGGGATAGAATATGAATGTAAAGATGAAAATTTAAAAAAAGATTCTAAAAAAGGAATTGATAAGATAATTAGTTGGAAAAGAAGGAAAAAGAGAGAGTGTGATCAGGCTGGAGACTCAAACAAAGCCAAGTGATAGATTTAGAGTATATTTTGATCTATTTGAAGAATTTGTATCCCAAAATTTTAAAGAAAAAAAACCTGTATGTATACAAAAAATAAGGTTAAATACAATGAAGTAATAAAATATGACCATAACAATGAAAATTTAAAAACACTTTTTAAAAAGGTATTGATATCATAAAATAGTTAAAAAACATTAAAAGAGAAAAGAGGAAAAATTTTAAAAATAGAATAAGAAAAAAATTAAAAAGATTTAACTTCGAAAGACTAAAGGGTCATGGGGAAAATGCCATGAAGTCTATGTGTTGCTTTTGCCTAGCTCTGGAGTTCCACAATGCTCATTGATCAGTGATCTTGGTCTCGGCTGGATGTTCTTGCTGATCTTCTGGGGGAGAGGTTGTTGCCATGCTTCCCAAATGTCTTTGCTGGAGGCAGAATTGCACTATCCTTGCCAGGGGCCGGGCAAAGTAATCTGTTCGGGTTCATTCTCGTTAGCTTTTGTTCCATGAACTCTTTCCATAGAGATTTGGAGGATGGGAATGAGGATGGCAGTCTCCCAGTCTCCAGCCCTGTAGGACGCAAGGGCTCAGGGCTCCACTCCTCAGTGAACCTTCAGTGAAAAGCAGTCAATCCCTTCCCCCTCCCTGGTCTCTAGCCACACTCTGTGCTCATCCGGATTGTGACCCAGCATTTCTATCTCTGGTGCCAGCCCCATTTGGAATATCCAAACCCAGCAGATTCCTGCCGTGTGCTCCTGGCTACTCCTCCCAGAGGAGGAAGGAGGGAGTCTCTCTGGTTCTGTCACTTATAGTGTCCCTGTTTGAAGAACAGTGGTCCAACTGTGCCTCAGATCATGGTTTAAGGTAATCCTGAGCTGAGAGCCCACTGCTCAGGTCTGTCTCTATAGCCAGTTTCCCTGTTCCAATACCTGGCAGCTCTGCTGCACTGACACTCCTGGTCATTCTGTGACCCCATGGATCCTGAGACCACACTATCCCTGTGAAGGCTCCAGCCCTGCCAAGCCACTGGAGTGACGTCACTCAGCTTAGCAGACTTCTAAAAGTTTGATTTTGTGCTCCACTGCTTCACCGCTTGCCAGGAGCCAGCCCCACTCCCCCACAGTTTATCTTCCCATTGCTTTGGGTTCACTTCTCCATGCATCCTACCTTCCAGAAAGTGGTCGATTTTCTGTTCCTAGAATTTCTGCTCTTCTTCTCTTCTATCTCCTGTTGAGTTTTTAGATGTTCATAATTGTTTGATAAACTATCTAGCTAAACTCCTGGCACCTAATGATATTTCAGTCTCCTATTCCTCTGCCATCTTGCTTCCTCTCCAAGACATTTTTGTTTTAAAAATAAGATTCTTCATTTAACATTTTTAAACTGTATATTGTTTATATATCCTCAATTGTGGAGCCCAAATGTGCTGGAGAAAACTGTTTCTGTGGAGAGAATATTAAGACTGAAAAAATATTTATAATTGTCTCTTTTTTCAGGAATTTTGTTAAGTAATCTGAGAACCTTGAAGAACTTTTCTGATAGCCACTATAATATGATATTCTCTGTTATAGCTTTAATTGAGATTTATAGGTCCTGATAATATAACATTTTTCCCCCCACATAGTGTCTTAGTCTATCTGGGCTGTCATAACAAAAATACCATAATCTGAGTTGGTTATACAACATTTATTTCTCAGAGTTCTGGAGGCTGGGGAGCCCGAAATCAAGGTGCTAGCAGATTTGGTGTCTTGTGGAAACCTACTTCTTGGTTCATAGACAGTTATATTCTAGCTGTGTCCTCACATGGTAGAAGGGGCAAGAAACATTCTTGGATCTGGCAGCTAATGTAATAACAACAAACAACAATAACAAAATGCCATTGAAAAACTCTCTCTTGCTTTTTGAATTTTTTTTTTTCACAGTGATGCAGAACATTTTTTCAGAACTAAAATCACATTGTTCTATGACATACCTTAAAACTAGTGAGGCTGGATTAAAATGAATATGTAACCTATTATTGTTTAAACTTTATTTGGAGTGAGATCTTAGGGTTGTGTGTATGTGTGTTTGTATGTGCATAGACCAAGTTACATAGTCTTCAAAGAGTCCCAGGGTAGTTTTCTAAAGTTTAAATTTAAAACTTAACTTTAAAGTTTAAAACTTAAGTTTTAAAGTTTTAAAGTTTAAAACTTAAACTTTCAATATTACACAACCATCAAAAAAATAACATTTCAAAGGAAATTGAATTTCCTCTCCACATGCAATATGAGACTTTAACTCAGCTGACCATAGGGCATGATTCCTTTCTTATCTAAGAAACCCATATTGTTTGTCATGAAATTTATTATGTAATTTAGTTGCCTTAAGCATAATAAAATTAATTTTAGTTGCTGTTTAAGGGATGTTTTCAGCATACCTATAAATTAATTTATTAGATCTTCAAAGTACATAGACCCTGTAAAGATATGGATGAAGTGGGGGAATGGATTAGGCTACAATGAGGCTTGAATTTTTATTTCTGAATAATGGTATTTCCTAGCCTTTATACAGACTTCCCCACTTGTGGTTCCTGGGATCATCTAAATAAACCATCTTCACCTGAGTTCTCCTCTCAGGCTCTGCTTTTGAGGAAACTCACATTGAGATATTATCCAACAAAGCTTGCCTTAAAGGCTGGGTTTTGAATAGATTTAAGAGAGAGTAGAGGCATTTCTGTCAAAATCTGCTTGCCATTTACATATTTCATTTCAGAAAAATATGTTCAAGATTATTCAACTTCACTTTGTTGAAAATTCTGCTTTCCTTCTATGCCCCTTTCTCTCTAGAAAAAAATAGTTTAGAAATTAGGGGGAGGTAAAGGTCCTGATGCCTTTCTCTGTTAGTTCATATAAAAATTTTATAACTTGATGGGAAGTGATAAGGTAAAGTGTATTTTAGTTAATGAGGTCAGAATTATTTGTTTTTAAGACATGATAGAAATTATATCCTAAGAAGAATGTTAATTTGTCATGTGCACCCTTAATAGGAAATCAAAGAAATACATTTCCTCAGGTCTTTGATTTCAGGAGATTTTCATTAAAATAAGCTGCAGTTTAGAGGGGCAGTTCTCCATTTTGTGCTCTCTGTCCTTGGCTCCAGAGTTTGTACTTACCTTTATCTCTGAAGCTTCCTTCTTAGGATGGGGGAAGTCACTGTGACCAGCTTGCACTTACCTTACCTTGTGAAAAGCTGACAGAGATTGAATAAAATCAAAAGTCAATGAGTGAAAAAGCCAATGAGTTTCTCATGCCTGACTCTTCCAATATATGTGCAAGACAGAACAGGGGACCAATGGACTGGAGCTTGTTATTCTTTTTTTTAACCTTTTAAAATTAATATATAATCGATGTATAACATTATTTCTTGAAGAGGTGTTCTCTATAAATGAAAAGGGGTGATGTGTTGCCAAGAGAAAGCTAGAGACAAAAGGGAAAGAAGAGACTGAATTAGGAGTCGAGGACTATCCATCTGGGACCCTCCTTACTCCTGAGGCTTTAGCTGTGAAGCCATTGCATTTTGATGGCATAGGGCTGACACATCTAGATAATAGGCACAATGACAGATTTGCTTTCCTCCCACTCTGTACAGCTTTGGGAATATTCAGTGAATAAATGCCTAAATAAAAAGTGAAATTTGGTATGTATTTGTGGTGGCAAGGCCAGCAAATGGCAAGCAATGCAAGTGGGAGGGGATTCTCCTTCTCTCTGCTTATGCCTGGATGGGGGACCAGATGTACTGCTGGGCATCAAGGACCAACAATCCAGAAGTAACTGCTCACCTGGGAAAACAGTATCCCAGTTTTCCCACTTCAGAGCACTGAAGGAACACACCCTGTAGGGTATTAGAAGGAATGCCACATATGTTTCTGTACATGAGTTGTTTAACTAAAACTACACAAATTCTCTCACTTCAGTAGTTTGCAATTACTTTTCTTTTACTTCGCCACCATAATGAAGAGTAGTGGTAATAAGAACATGGACTTAAAGGTTATGTCCTTGGCTTATGGCCCTGCATTCCAGAGACCCTGGACTCTGCAGAGGTGGAAAAGGAAAAACCAGGTGTGGGTAGTACATTTTTGGAGGAGTTAGTATTGTCTAAGTGTTTTTTATGGAATTTAACTTACCTGTGAAATTTTTGAACTCTCATTTCTCTGTGAAATCTGGTGATGGGAAAGGCAAATATTGTTCAAATTAGGAGCATTTTTTTGTGCTAGTGTGCCTTTTTTTGGGAGTAGGAGAAGCTTAAATGTGTTAAAAGATAAAATGGAGCACATTAAAATTTTCAAGAGTTTCTTTGGTGTACATCTATTCAAACTGGGACAACACTAAACTGAAAGTGATTAGTAGGAGTACTCCGCCAATAGGAAGTAAGAGAGATGTTTTTATAGAGAAGATGTGGAAGTGAACCCAGGAAATTGTTTGACTGACAATAATTTAAGTGATTGCCTTATTTGAGAAAGTCTCAGTGACTCTTTATGGTTGATTGTTCTTAAGCGTCATTTCTTGGATTTAGTGTATTGATTCTGGCTTAGATTTGGTTGACTTACATATGCTACCAATGCATTAGAGCCACCGTATTAATTATTTTAACAGATGGATTTATGATGAGTTTGACAATAGAATAGGGGGTGAATTTTAGGTTCATGTCATTGTATGGCCTTTAAGTAAACTTAATTATAGTCCTGCCCTGGACCATTTCAGAAGTTTTGGGGGCAAAATACACAACTCCATCTCACTGGTCTCAGAGAGGGATGAATACTGGGGGAGAGGCCAAGGAAATGAGGCAATGGGTTGACTTAAGTATTTCCTGTGAAGCCCAATGGTTGAGAGAGAAATTGGCAGGGTGAGACTCAAGCAAATGAGGAAGAGGAACTCTTAGCATCTCTCCTGAACCTAGGAAAAATCTCCTTTCTTGATCCTCTGAGCCCGAAGTCTCCACATCCTTTCTAACAATAAGGAACTCTCAAATGATTGCTTAGATTCTGAAACACAGTCTGTGGGTTCTAACTGGTCACTTTCACTAGTGAGTGGGATAACTATGCTATACAAGGTTACTTGGACTGGGAGGCTCTTCTCTTCAATTCTTTCCTTCCATGGTGCTGGATGGGCAAGCTAAGGCAGGGCATACTCAACAGCAATGGGCTGGGTCTCTTGTTTTTCTCTTTGCTTCCGCTTACCTGCATGTTGCATCTTGCAGCAAGAACTTTTGACTCACTGGCCAGCAGGTGTTAAGACTGGGATTAGGAACAATCAAGAATGTACCTTTGGGCTTATGCCTAAGTTTTGGGTTCCATTCCAACTTCATCAGAAAACATGGCACTAAGGGTTACTGTCACCTGCTAACAAAACAGTGCCTTAATTTTACATTGATATTCTTTTTTTAAAATTTTTTTAAAGATTTTATTTATTTATTTGTCAGAGAGAGAGAGAGAGAGAGAGCACAGGCAGACAGAGCGGCAGGCAGAGGCAGAGGGAGAGGGAGAAGCAGGCTCCCTGCCGAGCAAGGAGCCCGATGTGGGACTCGATCCCAGGACGCTGGGATCATGACCTGAGCCAAAGGCAGCCTCTTAACCAACTGAGCCACCCGGGCGTCCCTACTTTGATATTCTTGTTTGTGTGAATTCTCCCTCCAGAATGTCAGAAGGAACAGTTATTATTGACAGTACAGGATTTTCACTTTGGGGAAACCCTGTCTAATAGGATGACTGGTTTGCCTGTGAGTAAGGAGTTTCTTGGTATACAGGACTTTGATTGCTAAAACCAGGAAAGTCACTGACAAGCCAACATGAGTTAATCAAGGCAATTAAACCCCAGACATAAATTTAACTTCTACTAGTTGTACAACCTTGGACCTGTTACCAAGTCTGTCTGAACCTTAAATTTCTTGGTTGTAGAAAGGTTTTTATGAATATTAAATCATACTACATTAAATGTCCTAAAATATTTCCTGGTCTATAGCAGATGCCACATTAATATATGTTCCTATTTCTTTCTTTCTTTCTTTTTTACTTTTATTGGTACAGCAGAAAATAAAATGATATCCTGAGGGAAAAAACACAAAATAGGAAAAACTGAAGTACATTTTGATTTAAAGAATTGGACACATTGCATGGAGCACTGGTTGTGGTGCATAAACAATGTATTCTGTTACACTGAAAAGAAATTAAATAAATTAATTAAAAAAATAAAAACAAAGACTTGGAGAAGTTTTCTGAATTCCCTTTTCTTCTCAGCTTTCCATAATAATGGTAAGCAGCATCAGAATTAGACAAGGCAACAGTGAATGTATTCCAATCCTAGAATAAACCAAGGGCCACATATCAAATGATTTCGGGGGCTCTGCAGGAAACATGAATGAATGAAATGGGTTGAATGGGACTTGCGGCAAATAGGCACTCTCAGATTTTGACCACATGGGAAGGAGAGCCCAAAGTGTGCCAGATCTTACCAGATTTTTCCTAGAAAAGCCATGTGTATAATTTTTAATGTTAAATATACTTATTTGAATATGTTGACATCGAATTTAGGACTTTTAAAAATAGTGTTTTAAAAAAAAATAGTGTTTTAGCCAATCAAAACATTCCAAGGACTTTTAATCCTCTCATTGAATTGTTTTACTGAGGAAGAGAATGCAATTGGATGTCATAATAAGACAACCGAAGAAAGTTTATTCTACCCAGATGGAATAATCACCATTATTAAAAGAAAACCAAACTAATTAAATGATTTTCAAAACAAAGAAAATAAGACATGGAATTTTCAGGCTTTGAATTTGGGTTATCTTGCAAATCTAGCTACTCAAGACTAAACCTGTGGGGTTGCAAAATTATAAAGGTAGAACCTGCTAACAAAGCTTCATGAAATTCTTGTGAGCATTACCTGACAGATTTCAAAACAGTTTGAATATTAGTCATCCCAGATACGCTTGCCAAAAAGGGTAGTGTGTTAAAAGAACATCTGCAGCCCACATAAATACCCCCTGCTGAGTTAAACGCAGAGAGGAAATCAGCTTCAAAAGTTGCAGAAGGCAAAGAAGCTGAAACAGCACTTTTACAGTAAGTGGTTGATAGGCTTTCCTGTGGGTGAAACTGTTATTGAGGAGCTAGTTAGTTCACAATATATTACATGTTTGACCTTTAGCTTTTGGTGACACAAGCTTTTGAGAATATTGGACTCTTCCTACTCAAGGAATTATTTACACTGTGTAAATTGAATGCCAGTTCTGTCAACTATGGGGATACTAAATGATTTATACTCCTTTGAGTTACAATAATGCCGTGAAATGAAGAAAATACTCACTTAACCCTTGGCTGTATCTAATCACACAGTAGAACCAATAAGGCAAACAAATCATACCAGAGCAGCAGAACCCATGGTAGTAGTATTGTCTTGAATGTTTTCAAACAGCATAAAAATCAGAAAGAACCAGCCTGCCAAATGGAAGGTGATCTGAAGAAATCATCATTATAGTCTGATCCTTGTGATTTCTGGAGCCTTCATAGCTGATGGCAGACTATTCCTCAGTGACCTAATCACATTGTTTTGCCAGGACAGAAGAGGTTTGGGATCTATGGCAGATTTCTGTGGGTCCTGAATGCCTGGGCCAGAAACCCTATAAAGAGAAATCTGTGTATGTGGTATTACTGAGGGTGGCCATATATTTTTTTTTTTTTTCCCAGAGATATGTGTTTAGTGTCTTTTCTTTTTTGACTCAGCATATCCAAACAGCACAGGTGTTTGAGAAGTACAGGATTTTCTTTTTGTCTTTTGCTTTCATTTATTCTTGTTAAAAGGGAAACAATTGATTCAAAGTTAAACAATGTGCTTGTGACTACCAGTTATATAAAGCCAGAGAGAGAGAGAAAGAGAATTATAGACTAAATTCTTTCTTGCTTCTCAATTTAAAAGAAAATTCCTGTGAAATCATTTTAGGTCAGATAAAAGCTATTTATCAACCCCTTTCACATTGGTAGACTTTGGTTGGAGAGGAGAAATCTGGCATGTGAGTGAGGTTATGATTCAGGAATTAGCTTTTCAAACTTAGAAAATGTTACTCATGAAAGGTGATCCGTTTTACTCTTAATCTACAATTCACTAGTTATGCAGCTTCAGGAGCTTGTTTGAGACAATAAGAATCATGATTCAAGATCTCAGGATGATTGCTTGCAGGTCTATCCAGCATGAAAGATAATTTTGTGGAATGAATCATTTAAAGACAGTGAGAGTCCATGATGAAACTACAGTCTGGAGTTTGAAAAGAGACAGGGCTGCTTTAAGAGAGAAACAGGAAGTTGTAACTAGAAGCCATCTGAATACTAAGCCAAGGCAGAACGCTCTCTCGTGAAGTAGCAACTTAAGTGGCAGTGTTTATTCTGAAATCTTCAGGCAGCCGACTGTCTTAGGCAAATCTTGATAGCCCTTATCCAGGTTTTTAATCTAGGGAATCCCAAGAAGACCGGAGAATGGAGAGGCAGCAAAGGTTTATGTCAGAGAAGGATGAGTATCAGTTTCAACATCAGGGAGCAGTGGAGCTGCTTGTCTTTAATTTTTTGCTCATCCTTACCATTTTGACAATCTGGTTATTTAAAAATCATCGATTTCGCTTCTTGCATGAAACCGGAGGAGCTATGGTATATGGTGAGTGCAGAAATTGTAGGATTGATGTGAAACTTGTTGCTTGGGCGTAATTAGAGACTTGTGCTCAGATGGCAAAGTATTGAAACTGGAGAAAATGTGCTGATTGAAATGTCATTAGCTTGATGAAAGGTGCCGCAGCATAATGAATGCTCATCCCTTTCCAGATGAGCTGCTGAAATTTGCCCTATCACAAGAGTAAATGTCACAGTCATGTTCTCACATGGCACACATCATGCGAGTCTGTTGACAGATGCGGGTCCATTGTCATGTGGGGAGTCAAACCAAGCAAACTGTTTTTGTAATGATAGATATTGGGAAGTCATGACTCCGCAGTCACAAAGAGCAGCCCATCTGAGGAACTGAGGAACTGAGAAGCATTATAAAGTTCTAGAAATAACTTCATTTAAAATGTATGGAGTAAATTCTCTTTCTAAACTAGTTTCAAGAAGGAAATGTTCAGAAACATACCCCAATCCTCCTATGGGAATAATTATATCCAAATTCATTTTAATTATATGGGCAATGTTTTATTTTCTTATAAGAGAGTTTCTTTATGCAATACTTTTCATTTCTTAGGCTGATTTCAGACTTTCTAATTTATAATTGTCATTTTAATATTACTTGTTATGTACTATTTTTGGGGGGAGAGGGCAAGATGTGGAAAAGCATTTAACATTTTAAACTTCCAAAGTATTACTTTCTATGCAATTTACCATGTCATGCCTTTCAGAAAGTTGAATAAAATGTGACAGAGATTATCTACACTGTACTCTCATCTTTGAAAGTAAAGAAGACATTAGTAGCTTTAAAACTTATTCACTTTCACATTACCTTTCTGATCTCAGCCTGGTAATGGATAGAAATTTTGAATGCAATGAAAACAGGTGGGGCATTGGTATAATACACTGCAAAAAAATGTACTTTTCTATTTTGTTTCCCTCATTTTGGAAGTCTTGAAGCCATTTATATCCCTGAGGTTTGGAGAACAGGATCAATGAACATTTTATATGCTAACCATGTGATATCCTGATGATAAAAGTATACCATCATGATGTGAAACCATGAGAAATTCTATGCTTTAACTGAATTCCGCTGTGAGATACTTAAGCTAGGAACTAAAAGTTCTAGGCTAAGAAGTATAATTTCTTTCAGGAAACTGATGTGCTGATCCCTTCAGAGCACAGAGTTAAATTCCTTTGTGTTGAGGGTCTTAAAGCACAAAACAAAACTCTCTTCTGAGGGGAAAACACAATCAGGTCGAAGAGAAAGTCAAAGAGAAAGGAAGTGCTTTTGTCAGATGTAAAGCCCTAGGCAGCAGTCATTTGCCCTTCTCCATCAACAGTGAACCACGATCTTTCTTTCTCTGGACTTGGCTAATAAATAATCAATGAGGATATGGGATGTAATCTGAGAAGCCAGAAACAATGTAATTCTTGGCATCATATTAAAGGGCTACATATGGTTTTGCAAAACAACACAGATTTTAAAATTATAAACCTCCTAATAAAATATTTCTTCATAGCACTAAATTTGATTGAACTATGGCTCATTTTGCCAATATCAGTTTATCTATCATAGAGATACTGTTTTGTAAAACTTTTGATTAAATTTTGATGACTTACTAAAATTGAACTTTTTACTCACAATACATAAATGCAACTTTTACTTTTGAGCCTGAAAAAAAATCTCAGATTACCTTTAATTCTCAAAACTTCATGAAATGCTTTGAAGTTGCAGTTGAAGTGCTAAAATATTAGCACATTGCACAATAGTTCAGATAGCATTTCTTTAAATTGCTATTCTTAAGGCTTATAGTTATTAAGAGTGGGATTAAGTTGTCTTTTTTGTTCCTTCATGAGCTTTTTATTTGTAAGTTATTAAAAGCAAATTCTGACACAATGCAAAATAAAAGTAAAAAGATTATATAAAGATTATGAAAACAGGAACACTTGGTGGTTGAGTTGGTTAAGTGGCTGACACTTCATTTCAGTTCAGGTCATGATTTCACGGTCATGAGATCGCCTTATGTTGGGCTCCACATTGAGCCCAGAGTCTGCTTCCATCTCCATCCCTCTTTCTTTGCCTCTCCCCTCACTCATGCTCTTTCTCTAGCTATCTAAAATAAATAAATAAAACTTTAAAAAATTAGGAAAATGTGCATATATATGCATAAGTATTCCTTTATGAGAATTCTGAGCATCCTTGAATTATCTTAAACTATATAAATAACTGAAAATACTTTTATTTTAGTATTGTTTAATTTTTTTGTTGGTATAGAATTATAATTGTTGAAATTTAAGGGGATCTGAGAGGTTTTCTCCAGCTCCCTCATTTTACAGAGGAAGAAACTAAATTTCAGAACAGTGAAGTAACTTCCCCCAAACTGATCAGCCACACATAGCAAGGTCCATGTGCTCTTATACATCTGTACATATGTCTAATAAGGGTGGTTCCTATTCATCATAAAAGATCTTTTACTAATAGTCTCTGAAAATAGTCCATATGGATGGCATTAATGACATATCATATTTCTTCTTCAGGGATGATCTAAATGTCATACGTGAAATGTTATCACTGACTTTCTGTCAGTGACGAAATAGTCTGAGACTACAACAGAGGAACAAGATTGGACATTCTAATAAACACATTTAAATGAGAAGGGGAAAGGAAATGCCAAGAGGATGAAGTGCCCAGCACCTAAAAATGAATTTAAAATTCATGAATTGGGAAGAAGTCTTAGAGATAATAATTCCACATCTTAATTTCACAGACAAAGAAAGGAAAACTTATTGAGGTGAAGGTCATGTAATTAGCTGCTGAACTGAAATTCAACCTCCATTTCTCCTAAAGACATCCTGCCTTTCTGCTGGTATTCTGCTGAAATGTCTAATATCCTTTAGAAGACACAATAGATGTTAATGCATTTATTTGTATATCAGGAATCCAACTTAAAAATTCTAAGGAGCAGGGGTTTAGGAAATGGGCAATTAAAGAAAAGTAGGGGGAAAGTTATCAGACCATTTAACTTCTCTTACAGTTTTTGTTAGAAACAATTTCAAAGTTGTTAACCTGAAGATGTCATATGAAAGGTTGTATAAAGGCCAAGAAAAATCATGTGTAGTGTTTGGTCTGATTCTGTGTTCATTAGAGATAAATCTGATACTCCAACTACAAATAATCTATTATTGAAAAATATCTTCTTTTTTTGACATGAAGGGTCCTAAGATGCTTTTGAAAATCAGTGGCAGCATGGTAACAATATTTACTTCACAAGGAACAGTAATGGGTAATTGTGTCTTATGACATTCTGTCTCTCATTATTTCAAAATTCAAGGACTGGAATCTATAATTGGCTTAATAGCTAAGCAATGATGATATTCACTTAAATTGGACTAATAGCTTAAATGACTATTAATGGTCAAAATATTGATTGACAGCAGCTGGTGCACTTAGTGCTGCTCACTTAGGGCCCTGTATCCCATGTTCATTGTTCATAAAAGGAAAATTGCTCCTTGTTTCCTGATAACATTAAGAATTTCATTACACTTCACTGGGGGCTCTCATACTTTAGAGGACATTCATAATGCTATATATTTGAGGGTTGGGATCTAAGCTTAGGGAAAGAACAATTTAAACCTCTTAGAATTCTATCTTTGATTCTATGGCCTTAAACTCAAAGGGACACTCTCTGAACTCATGTGAAAATTTTCTCCCTGTTTAGTAGACAGAAGGAAAATTCCAAGCCATAAAATTTAGATTTTGAATATTAAACTATATCAATGTTAAACTAGGTAAACTAGGTCTAACAATACACTTAACAATATAATAGGGTTAAATAATTCACTCAATAGCATGTTTTTTTTAATTTATAGATAATATAGTTACATGATAAATCACTAAGACTTTAAAAGCAATGTTTCTTGAAAAATCAGAGGGCATTAAATTCATTGTATCACTGCTAGGAAGTTCCTCAGGGAGAATTTGTGCTGCTCAACATGATGTGTCTCCACCCTCCTGATCCATGTTGCTCCGCGCCAGTCCAGCACTGCCTTCTTGGCCGCCAGGCCTATAAAAGATGTTTATTACCACTTTGCACTCCTCCCCCTGCCTGGAAGGCCCTTCTGAGGCTTTGTACTTACTCAAACGTAGTCTGCTTTACAGAGAAAGCATTGGATGCTCTTTTGGGGCATTTGGGCTTTTAATCCCGAGGACTTTTTTTTTTTTTTTTTCAGTAGCTAGATGCATTACTTTGGGCAAGTGACTTAATCTCTGACCTTACTTGTCTCATCTGTCAAATGAAGAAGAAATGCAAACACCCTTCCAGCTTCAAAAGTCCTTCAAAATTTAGGCCAAGACTAACTTCAGCCATAAAGCCATTCCAACCCAAATCAGTAACTTTCTTCCCAGAACCCTCCCAGACAGGATTTTAGTGTTATTTCACCATTCTTAGTGCTTCCAGTTCTGCTCTGATTTTGTAATGAGTGCTCAGTAAATCTTATTGAATTCCTGTCAGAAAGGTAAGGAGAGCAAGTTATATCATCAGAACAGAGAAAGCAGGTTGAGAACTCAGAGGTTTATGGATGCATGTCATGTGAAAATCAGAGTGCTTCTGGTTTAATTTGAAGAAATCTGCAGGACAGGTAATTAGGGTTAAGAGCCCAGTGAACTGAACTTGGCTCTCCCTTTAGTGGGAAAGTGTTGATTTTAAGGAGCTTCAGAGGACAAGGTTTTCCATGCTGTAAAGTGTTAGCCAAATAAATGTTGAAAAAGTACAAAAAGTACAAAAGTTCAAGGCACATTCCTCTCTGTAGGTTTTCAAAAATTGATTTTAAGAAAATGACCTCCTATACATTGTGTTGTGCTTCTGAATCTCTAAGGAGCTACAGAGAAAGCCCTGAGTGCAAACTCTTGTGGTACCTCAGAACAGCCTCCCTCAGGATATTAAAGGCTAGGTAAGAAGTAAACACATCAAGAAAATGAATCTATGATTCAAACTGTTTATGAAGACATTATATGTAGTCTAAGTTGGATTAAAATTATATGGTTAGGGAAGTAGAGATATAAAGAACTAACATTTGTGAAACATATGTCAAAATATAATAGTAAAAATAGTTACCACGATTGGCATTTACAATGTGAACTATTTTGCCATAGGGCTTTACTTACGTTCTCTCATTTAGTCCTCACAACAATCTTTCTTTAGATGGGGAAACTGAGGCACCAAAAATTAAGTATAATCAGAGAAAGACAACTATCATATGATCTCCCTGATATGAGGAAGTGGAGATGCAACAAGGGGGGTTTGGGGGGGTAGCAAAAGAGTAAATGAAACAAGATGGGATTCGGGAGGGAGACAAACCATAAGAGACTCTTAATGTCACAAAACAAACTGAGGGTGGCAGGGATGGGGGTAGGGAGAGGGTGGTGGGGTTATGGACATTGGGGAGGGTATGTGATATGGTGAGTGCTGTGAAGTATGTAAACCTGGCGATTCACAGACCTGTACCCCTGCGGCTAATAATACGTTATATGTTTATAAAAAAAATTAAAAAATTAAAAAATCAAGTATAACTCCCTAAGGTCACAGATCTACAAAATGCCACAGCTGGGACTCAAACCTTGGTAGTTTGGCTCCATGTGACTACAGGGTATCACAAACCTGGGTGTATTTGTGTGTGCATGTGTGTGTTGGGGAGGAGATATTATCATTTTCACATTACAAAAGAGGAAACTGACCCTCAGAGACATGAAATGACTTGCTGGTAATGGAGCCGACCTTGAAGCCCAGGACCATAAAACCCACGTCCTTTCACACACCTAGCCCTGGGAGAGTTATTATTTAATAAACGTCTACTCTGTGCCAGGTGATAGTATCTTAGGAAGTTTACAGAAGAAAGATAGAGACTGAGATATCTAATTATAAATATTATTGCTAATCCTTGCCACAACCATGCAAAATACAATGATCTTCAGTTTGTATGTAAGGACAAAGAAGCTCAGAAAATTTAACTTTGGCCAAGGGTTCACAGAATAATTGACAAGACCATTTTGAAAGCTAGGACTCTCAAATTTTGTCCTCTCACCAAAGTCCAATGCTAATGTGTAGTTAGGGGTGGGGAAAGACTGGGGAAAGGAGGCAAGTAGTAAACTTTTTTTGTTTTTGTTATTTGTTGTTGTTTTTACCGTAAGGCCTCAGAAGTATTATTCTATCATAGCAAAAAGCCCAGTGTGGGAAATAGAGTGGGAGCAATATTGTGAGCGTAAAGTCATGCCAAGAAGCTAGGTTCAAATGTCCCAGGGAGAGGGATGAAGCTGCCCTGGAAACACCTGCCCCAGCATCAGGGAAAGCGGTATTGCAAGTCTACAGTCCCTCTGATTTTAAATGTCTGTGGCTGTCAGAATGGGTGGGGAAGTTACTGTGAATGCCTTATTCTCATGAATAATGCAAAATAGACTTTCATCAGATGTTAGTTTAATTGAATTGAATTTTTAGAAGGGACTGAAGGTAGAATCTTTTTTAATTATGCTTCTGGGCTCTCCATGCTATTTGAAACCTGTATGAATGAATCTGGTGGCATGGACTTTGACAGGGTTCTGTGACTGCAATGGCACTCCTAATGGTAGGAACTATTTGTTGTCTTATATGAAGGTGCTTCTCACAGTGTCAGCATCACCTGAGAACTTTTTAGAAATGAAAGTATGTGGGCCCCAACCCAGGCCTACTGAGTAGGAAACTTGGGACGGAATGCAGCAATCTGTGTTTAACAATCTTCCAGAAATTCCTAATGCATTAGAGTTTAAATTTTAATTTTTTTAATTAAAATTTTTAAAGGATTTTATTTATTTATTTGACAGATAGAGATGACAAGTAGGCAGAGAGGCAGGGAGAGAGAGAGGAGGAAGCAGACTCCCTCCTGAGCAGAGAGCCCAACACGGGACTCGATCCCAGGACCCTGAGATCATGACTTAAGCCGAAGGCAGCAGCTTTAACCCACTGGGCCACCCAGGTGCCCCTGCATTAGAGTTTAATAACTACTTCACTAGGAAAATAAAGTTGAATATAGTGGTTCCTAGTTTTGTCTCCTTTACTTCCTTCTATCTTTCCTCTTTCTCCATTGCCCTCCTAAGCTGAAAGTGGGGTTGGGAGAAAATCTTCACTTATTAGAGAGTTCCCCACCCCTCCTGCTCTTTTACTATTTATATTACTCTATAATATTTCTCCCTCTGGCTTGAGGAAAAAATAGATTATTTTGTATGAACATTATAAGATAATAAATCATTTTGTTTTAGTCAGTATGTGGCTGGTTAGATATCTCTATCTCTATATTTCTTCTGTAAACTTCCTAAAATGATTGTAAAGAAGGGTGTTAGCTATGTACAAGCTGTAACTGAGATAGTTTCTAGAAGGTTATCTATAATCCCATGTTAGGAACCCCAGAGTGGTGTGAAATGTGTGCTGTGTGTATGTGTGAGTGCCTATGTGTGTTGTTTAGTATACACCAAAGATGGAGATAAACTGGACACCCTACCATGGTAGAAGATCTAATTATCAGGCCTTTCTATCATTTCCCATGTGACTCTAATCTGTGAGAAGATAGAACTTGGAGTGAGGCATCCAAAGGTGGGATAGGTTCATGAACCCCTTTCCACCTTGGAACATCATGGATACTCTTACTGGAAGGTGCCCCAGACCTATTCTGAAACCCTTAGAGGATTTTTTTCTTCACCAAAGAAAGCTGATAATGAGCCAGTGTAAAGCAATAAATTGTGTCCCTTTTAGCAACACCCACACTTTCCTTTAGTCCTTCGAATTTAGAAGATTGGTGGGAGGGCAGAGAAGGAATGAAATCCCTAAATAATCAGAGAGCATTGTATATTTTTACTTTCAGTTCTGTGTGTGATTAATCTCAGGGTAAGACTAAAGTGCCAACAGAAAAACGTTAGGAAATGCATTTAGCATTTGAAATTCAAACCCATATCATCTTTCTAGATCACTATTCTGATGAAGACTTTGATATGATGGGGGAGGTAGGTAACTATCAAGTAAAAAAGGGAAAAATTGTGAAGATGAAACTTAAAGTCTAATATTTGTGAACACTAACTTGCAGACAGTGATTTGGCTTCCTTACAATATTTGTCACACCCTTTCCTTCTTTATTTCCACATTTTTGAATCCCCAGTTCATATTTTTTGAATCTGGGTAACTGAAATATTATCTTAGATTCCCTGCTTTAAAGAGTCTCCCACTGTAACAAGTCCTGGTAATAGTAAACAATGCTTTTCCTTGGCTTAATTGTATACAGTCATCTTAAAATTCCTGTACTCAAATTCCTTTGCTAAATTCGTCCTCACTTCTGTAATGTATAGACAAATTCTGATGTTAACTTCCTCTCCATGTTCTCACCATATCTTAATTCTCATTTCTCCCTTCAGATAACTGTCTCCCAATGCTGTTTCCTTAGCTGAAAAACACAGCAAGTCTTTTTCCTAACAAGAACCTCCCACCATTCTTTCTCGAGACCTTTTTGCCAACTGTCTCTCCCTCTTGAACTCCCTTTCTGTTTCTCAGCTGTGCTGGAGCCCTTGATCTCAGCTGCCCTAGTTAACCATCCCAAACTCCTTCCTGTGCCTGATGAGCAACATGCACACTGATTTCTGAATACTTCTTCCTAGAAAGTTCTTGCCCTCTATTCTACCTGGAGAATTCCTACACATCCTTAAGAACCTCCTGTGTGAGACCTTCCCTAACATTGGGGGGTGGAGTCTTAGTTGGTCTTTCCTTTAGGGTTCCTTAGGACTTTATACATTTACTTGTTTAAAAAAAATAGTTTATATCTGTTAGGATGCATCCAGTTGCTAATAACAGAACGCTTGACTGAAACAGACTTAAGCGATAAGGACATTTATTATCTTCCACAAATAGAACTCCAGAGAAGAATAGCCTTCAGGGCTGTTGATTCAGCAGCCCAATTATTGTCATCAAGGACTGAGGTTCTTCCCTTTTCTTCTCTCTGCTATTCCCAATGCTGATTAACATCAGGTGAGGACAAAGGTGAGTATAGAAGTTCCTGGTATCCTAACCAGGCCCAATAATATCCCACGGAAGGAAGGAACTCATCACTACTCTCTCTCTCTCTTAGGATATCAAAGCTTTTCTAAGAAGTTCCATAGCCAGCTTCCCTTCACTTTTTATCAACTGGAATAGAGTCACATGCCGTTCTAGTACCAATTACCAGCAAGGGGAATGGGAACACTGTTGGTGCTGAAGAAGTCGACTTACCCTCAGTACATAGCTGTGGGAGGAGGGGTGATAGCTGAACAAATCAGGGATTTGTTGGGAAAAGCAGGGGGGATGAATGCTGGGTTGGCAATCAACAGTGTCTGATACACTAATCAAGTTGATATGTAATATATAGTTTAAGGATTTATCTTCTTGTTTTAGTAAGGGCCAATGCTTCGTTTATCTAGATTATTCTTGGTAGCCACTCCATGCATACAGAATGAAAGAACTACAACACTCATTTCTTCTTCAGTCTTTACATATTAAATACGTATGTTTGTTTTAGGCTTCTAGACTCTCTTTAATATTATGTAGCATTTAAATATATATCTATGGGCTAGTCTGATTAGATACATGTGTATAGATGGTCTTATTGCATTGTATGACTCAAGGGGAGTACGTACCACTCCTACAGAAAAAATAATCTAAAGGGAACCTGCTGAGACAAGCCATGCAGTGTGGCAGTGTGTGTGATAGTGTATGAACACAGTCATAGGTCTGAACATAGCCAGAGAGCTTTTAACACTGTGTTTTCAAAACCATTCTGTGATCTGTTTCATTACATATAAATAAATCATTCTATATAAAAGTAAATGCCCACCCATATTCCTCTAAGAAAAGCCTTTAGGGAGATGCTTCAGCATCATGTAGAACGACTGTCAGTGAGATGCAGGTGGATTGGTTATGAAACACAGGATTAATAGAAGAGACTTAGGAAATACTCATACCTTATACTTATTGGAAATTGGGAAGAGGAAAGGCCTGGTAGGTTTAAAATATTTTAATCTTTTAGGGTTAGGGCCATATTTTATTCATTTTTATAATTCTCCCACATCTTAGAACAATGCCTTGTGTGTCTGTGGCATGAAAGCAGAATGAGGGAAGAAGCAAGGGGAGTTTTCTTCTATTTTCAATGTGGAGCATGAAGTGAAAGCCAGTCCAGAAAGACATATTCCAAAATGTTTCTCATTCTGAATGCCCCTGAGGCTGTTTCTTCCTTCTTCCCTCCTTTCTTCTCCTACAAACATCATCATGTCAGTTGCCTGTCAGGCATCTGCTATGGGCATTACACTGCAAGCTATGCAAGGACAGGAACATCACAGCATTCGGTGTGATATTTCTTACATGTGACATTTTAACATGTTGTTCACTGACCAACTACATGAGCTTGGAGGACCCTTTTCTTCTTGACTCCATGAGAGTTTGTGGACTTAGAGAAAGTTGGGTTACAATTCTGCCTAAAGTGTAGCTTTTCTGAAGAAACAGAGTTGAAGAATAACACAGAGTCTCTGTCCTAAACAGTCTCATTGTCTAGTGGGGGAGACAAAGCCAACATCTACAAAGCAGTGTTGAACAATGTAAGGCTTTATAAAATTGGGCCAGAAAGGGTGTGGTTTAAACTGTGAGCACATAAAAACTCAAAGATGAGGGAATTCATTGAGCACAGGCTGCATCAGAGCATAGGCCTCCATAGGTAGAACTCCAGATGGAATTTGTAGGACTATGAGTGGTTTAGGAATGAGGTATATTGTCCAGGCTCCATCCTGGGGCTTGTATGCTGTTAGGGAGAGGTCAGGGTTCACTCGAGAGCACATCTATGCTACTGCCCTCCTAGTTGCCCAAATGCCCAAACATGTAGGTAGGAGTAGGGGATGCATCTGGACTAGAATTTGTCCTTGAAGAAGGTGATGCCACCAGCTGGTTAGGGCGCAGAGCTCAGGGAAGTGTCATGCTTGTGAGAATATAACCTAGAACCAGGTGTCTGCATGGTATTGCTTTGCCGGGAGAAGCTGCTTCTTTTTCTCCTGGGACAATAGGCTGGGGCTCTTGGCATACCAATGAGAGCAGTGGTTTGTATCCATAAACTGTGGCAGCCAGTCTCTTCCTTCCTTCTGTGCACAGGTGGTTGGTGCTTTCTTTATCCTATACCTTTGTGGGGGTATACAAACAACCATCATCAATAGAATTATTTTTTTCCTACTAGCAGTCCTACTTTATCTGTCCCCTGTTTTCAAGCAATATTGTGCTGGAGTGCATTAATTTGACACTCCATATTCACTTCAACATATGGCTAAAGCTGAGTGGACGTTTGGCTGTCAGAAGCATTGATAGACTCTATGGATGGATGTCTGGCCTCAGACGTTAAGGATCTTTCAGCTGCTGCTACTGCAGTGGGAGTGTGCAGATGGGAAAATGTGTTTGTTAACTGCGTGCACTGTACAACTGTAGTCTCCCCACTGGCCTTCACCTTATGTCAAGATGTTGCTTCCTCTTGAGACTTGGGGTGAGGAGAAACTTGACTAGAGCCTTTTGTCAAGTATGTTAATTTGGGTCCTCTGAGAAACAAACACAGGGAAGAGATTAGTTGTGTGAAAGATTTCTTGGGGGAATGTTTTTGAGGGAAAATGGGGAGAGAGCTTTTGGATCCTGGGACAGTTATCACACCTTGGTGCAGCTGCAGCACCTGCGGAGGGAGAAGGTGCAGGAAGGCTAGGTAAGAAAATGTTTAGGTTATGGCACAATTCTAAGAAAGGTTTAGCCGGGCTGATGGGGATCCTTAAGTCATGGTGACCCTTCAGAACAGCCCCACCTCCCTGCCGTGGTACCCCTACTGAACTCAGCCATTGGTTTGCCTCAGTGAATGTGGTCATGGACTCCTGAGCACAGTAGCTGAGACCATCGATCAACTGCAGTCCTCAGAGTGGGAGATCTGTCTGAGAGATTCATTGTTATAGCTATTACATCTTGTCACCTCTGGTGAGATGCAGCTTACTCCATTTACTCCAGCATGTGTCTTGTTGAAAGCTGGGACCAGAGCTGGTACAAAGGAGAAGGCAGGCCCATTTAGGTTTTGAAGCCTTATATGAATTTAACCACAGGGGCCCAGGGACGAGGCACTCATTATGACAAATAATTGAGTTCCCTCATTGGGAAAAAACAGTGGACATTTCATATTTACTTGTTATTGTACTGAAAGCATATTGCAAAATTAAGTGGCTCACCTTCTGGGAATTTTTAACAGTATTAATATAGGTTCTCTCTATTCAGGCCCCATGCAGATAGTGTCTTGTGCTTCCCTTATTTATATCCCACTTGAATGGAAAGCACAGGTCATAGAATCACTCATGGTCCCTGCCAAGTAGCTTAGAAAATGAATCTTTCCTAGATAAAGAGTATAGGCAAAGTGATGTTCTTCACAGGCACCCTAAACCACTTGCAGTGTAGAACATGTGTTTTACCTTCTCTTTCCTGACTGGTTTTATTGTAATCGTTTGATATGGCACATGAAAGTCTGCCCACTGTTCTATGGTGGATCAGACACTCACGGTGGTTATGTATCCATCACTTATTTTCTCTTGCTAACAAAGGTTAGGATACAATATTTCTCACTATGATGGAGTATTAGGCCAAATACTGAAGCTGGAATGAGGTAAAAATATTCTTGAAATAAAATATGTTTTTATTTTCACCCATCATTCTCTTTAGTTTTCCACATTGTTGCCGAAGTGACAGCACTTACATAAAAATTTTACTGTTTTATTCTCCTACCTAAAATATTTCAATAGTTCTACATTACCACTGAGTTAAAAATAAAAACTTTTTAGTATGATCTTCTTTATGACTGGGCCTTTGCTTCTGGTCTGCTGTCTAGAGTTCTCTCTCTCTTTTTCTCTCTCTCTGTCTCTCATCTTTCTCTTCCTCCATTTATTCTCTTCTCACACCACTACAGACTCTCTAAATCTACCACGTTTCTTAAGTCCTTTTGTATTTGTACATAATCTCCAGTGGGTTATCCTGGTGTTGTTTAACACATTAACACTACAATTTCAGGGACAACACAACAGAAGTTAACTTTTCACTCACATAATAGTCCAATGAGGTATTCCTTGTTGGCAGATGGCTTTCCCCCACCTGGTATCTCAGGACCCAGGCTCCTTCAGTCTGGTGACTCTGTCCACGTATAAGGCCTTTGTTTTCTTCCCATCTATCTGACAGGGAAGGAGAAGAGGAAAACTCACCTACTCATTCAAAGCTGTATTCCAGAAGTGACACATATCACATTTGCTTATATTCCATTGGCGAGAGCCCAGCCAGACCCAAGACAGTCAGCAAACACAATCTCTGCCTGAGCATCCACTTTCCTGACAACTCTGCTACACACTGGTGAACAGAACTCATTGGAATCTTTTAGCTGTCTCTGCTGTTATGTACTGCCATCGACATGTGAAGCCGGGACCCCAACTTATTCCCTGATTCAGCTTATTTCAACAAATCTTATATGACCTTTTAAGATTCATCTAAAGTTTTGCATCATTCAAAGGGCTTTGGAGTGTTTTCTCTTTATACTTCTATAACACAGAGGGCTTACCAGCTGTTATAGCACATGTCACATTGTATTATAATTGTTTGCTTAAGGGTTTGCATTTTACAAACTTGACCTCCTATAGAACTGGGGCTGCATTTTTTTTTAAAGATTTTATTTATTTATTTGACAGATCACAAGTAGGCAGAGAGGCAGGCAGAGAGAGAGGAGGAAGCAGGCTCCCTGCTGAGCAGATAGCCTGATGCCAGGCTCCATCCCAGGACCCTGGGACCATGACCTGAGCCGAAGGCAGAGGCTTTAACCCACTGAGCCACCCAGGCGCCCCTGGGGCTACATTTTTAAGTCTAGAAATGTCTTGTGTGAAATATGCACCCCCAAATTATTAAGTAATTAATAAAGATTAATAATTTTATTAACTACCTTATTATTTTATTAATTTGTTTGTTAATTAGAAAATACTAATAATAGTAAAGTAATAAAGATAATTACTAATAAAATAAAGAAAGGCTACTAGGTGACTGGATTCACAAGAGTGGTAAAACCTTAAACATTTGGTGTTTTAAAGAAGGGATTGTGGATTTGTCCTAAGACACATACATCAGTCCAAATTTTAAATTGAGAAATGGATAGGCCTCTGAAGTTTCTTTGCTATTTAATAACAAATCCATAGTATTAGGAGAGTTCAGTTATCAGATTACCATGAGCATCCTAACATGTAAGTATGTGCACTTAGAAGCCAAGAACTGTTACCTGGGTTCAACTCTTCACTGAAAGGAATGTTGTCTCTTTAGAGTGCATTTGCTACGGGTAAACAAAAACTTGATTCAAAGTTGTTTGGAAAAGAGGCGCCTGGGAGGCTAAGTTGTTAAACATCTGCCTTTGGGTCAGGTCATGATTTCAGGGTCCCCCACATTGGGCTCCCTGCTCCCTGGGGAGCCTGTTTCTCCCTATCCCACTCCCCCTGCTTGTGTTCCCTCTCTCGCTGTCTCTCTCTCTCTGTCAAATAAATAAAGTCTTTTTCTTAAAAAAAAAAAGCTGTTTGAAAAATTAAAGAATGTATTGTATCATATAACAAGAAGTCTAGAAGTAGGGTACCTCCAGAATAGGTTGCTCCAGTGGTTCAGTGAAATCATCAGGGCTTATGTTCTGTCTGTATCTTGGTCCTAAGATTCTTAGTATATTGACCATGCCCTGGGACGGGCCCCTCAAGGTCATAGGATATCTGCCAGAAAAAAAAAAAAACAAACGGGTGGGGCATGGGGGGAAACAAATCACCTCTGTCATGTCCCAAAGGAGAAAATGAATAACACTTCTTTCCCAACCATGGTATATAAGTGCCTCCTTTTAGTTTGATGGCACTATTTTAGATATGGGCTGATTTGTGGAGCAAAATCTTTCTGGGAAATTTGATCTCCTAGCTGATCAGATTACTCTATCTGTTAAAAAGCAAAGGTTTTCTCAAAGCATTTGGTTGGATAGAAGTGTAGCTTTTTTTTCCAAAATGTGTGTGTAGCTTTTCTTTCCAAAATTTGTGGTTCCATTGGAAAGGAAAAATAGGGGAATATGTGTTGGATATTTAAGCAATAGTGTTCACACCACAAATATCTTAATGTAATCTATTGACTGGTATCTTTAGAAGAGTAAACAATTTTCTAAGCCAGGTAAGGGCAAAACTTTATCTCCTACTACTTCTACAAGTCAAAATCATATACTTAAAAGCATCTGATAGGTCATGATCCCAGCGTCCTGGGATCGAGTCCCACATCGGGCTCCTTGCTCAGCAGGGAGCCTGCTTCTGCCTCTGCCTGCTACTCTGTCTGCCTGTGCTCGCTCCTGCGCTCTCTCTCTATCTGACAAATAAAATCTAAAAAAAAAAAAAAAGCGTCTGATAGAACATTTTAGATTCAGCTTCTCCATTGTAATTGTTTATTCTTTATTCTAGGCCTCATAATGGGATTAATCTTACGATATGCTACAGCACCAACAGATATTGAAAGTGGAACTGTGTATGACTGTGGAAAACTGGCCTTCAGTCCATCAACTCTGCTGATTAATATCACTGACCAAGTTTATGAATATAAATACAAGAGAGAAATAAGCCAGCATAACATCAGTCCTCACCAAGGCAATGCTATACTTGAAAAGGTAAGGATTCCATCTGGTCATATAGTTTTGTTTAAATAATTGAGCCATCATATGCAACATATTCACACACATGTATGTGTCCTTATTAAACACCACACAATTGGGCCAATTTAGTTGACTAAGGGGGTATACCTAATATAATTGTTTTGCAAATCATAGACACATTCAATAAAAAGATAGTAATTCTTCTGACTCTTTCATGATACTTGTTTCAAGTTTGTTTTGTGGGGTTTTTTTCGGTTTTGTTTTGTTTCTTTAAAGAGAGAGAGAAAGGGTGGGGAGGCAGAGGGAGGGAGAGAGAATCTTAAGCAAACTCCACACCCAGGATGGACTTGGGGCTCAGTCTCACAATCCTGAGATCATGATCTGAGCCAAAATCAAGAATCCGATGCTTAAACCAACTGAGCCACCCAAGTGCCCCTACTTGTTTCAAGTTCTTACACATGTGTTTTAAATGTCATTGTATATATTGCCAGCTGGCTACTCAGATCAAATATCCTTTAAATCAAAAGGAATATAGAGGGGAGTGAAAAAAATTGCACCTATAAACCTTGATTTAGGATGACTGGCTTTTGGCTGCCAACACAAAACACTGGCCATTTGGCTGTTAATAAATACACTGACACACAGTCAATCTCAAGAGATCTTCACCCCACCAGTTTAGTTGGGAAACCTTAGGTAGGAAAAGGGAAAATTGTGAAGTGATCCATCTGTTGTTTTTTTTTTTAATATTTTGTTTATTCATTTGAAACAGAGAGAGAGAGAGCACAAACAGGGGGGAGAAGCAGAGGGAGAGGGAGAAGCAGATCCCCTGCTTAGTTGGGAGCCTGACATGGGGCTCAATCCTGGGACCTAGAGATCATGATCTGACCCAAAGGCAGACAATATATATTAGCCATCTGAGGCACCCAGGTGCCCCAATGACCCCTCTTTTAAAAATGGTTTTACTTTTGTAAATTTGTGAACTGTTTCACAAATTTGGAAGGAAGTTTCCTTCTGCTCTCAGGACTCTGGGTCAGAAAACAGACAAGATTACATTTTTTAAAAAATGTTTATTTATTGATTTTAGGGAGAGAGAAGGGAGTAGGGCAAAGGGAGAGGGAGAGAGAATCTTTTTTTTTTTAAGATTTTATTTATTTATCAGAGAGAAAGAGAGAGAGAGAAGCCCAAACTGGAGCAGGAGGCAAAGAGAGAAGCTGGCTCCCTGATGAGCAAGAGTCAATCCCAGGTCTCTGGATCATGACCTGAACCCAAAGTAGATGGCTAACTGATTGAGCCACCCAGGCATCCTGTGGGAGAGAGAGTCTTAAGCTGACTCCATGCTGAGCACAAGCCTGCTGTTGGGGGTAAAGGGGAGCTGGATCTCACGACTCTGAGATCTGGACTTGAGCCAAAACCAGGAGTCCATTGCTTAACTGACTGGGCCACCCAGGTGCCCCAAGATTACCTCTTATAGTATGTTATGCATTCTGGATCAGTCCTTGGAACAAGGAATAAGTGAATTTGTGTTTAACAATGCAAGTACATGCTAAGAACCAGGATCTTATGTGACTCATTCCAGAATATTTTGTGTCAGACCTGAGAGTTTCCTTGATATTAGGGAAGTTTGTTTTAGCACTTTCACTCATACAGATTTAGTTTTCATTTAATATAGTTATTTGTTTTCATTTTGGGAGTTTTGGGGTAAAAGAGGAGAAACTTGGTCTGTCATTTTTCCTCATTCAAGGTAGATAATTTTTAATGTTTTTCTTTTTTCACATTATCATCCACTAGCACATTTCTAGATTAACTTCCTTCTACTACTTGATGAGGGCTCAGGAAAGTCAAACTATAATATTAGCCTAAATGACACTTAGAAAAGTGAATTGAAACATGCAAAAAGCAAATTAAATCATGTATTTCTGAAATAAATAGCAACTTCTAGATCTTCTCCTGTTTGGATTATTTCTTCTACATGATTCTTTCTGTACATATGGATAATAGAAAATCATCTATCTAAAAATAAATAATTTTTAAATGGCTTTGTTGGCAGCATAGGATTTTAATTAAAACATTCTTTTCAGGGGCACATGGGTGGCTCAGTTGTTAAGCGACTGCCTTTGGCTCAGGTCATGATCCCAGGCTCCTGGGATGGAACCCCTCATCTGGCTCTCTGCTCAGTGAGAAGCCTGCTTCTCCCTCTCCTACTCCTCCTGCTTGTGTTCCCTCTCTTGCTGTGTCTTTCTCTGTCAAATAAATAAAATCTTTGAAAAAAAAATAAAACAAAACATACTTTTCAGTTTTACCTCTGGTTAGCACCTGGACATAAATTATTTATTTAAAAAAAGGTATTTATTTACTTCCTCACTCTCTTACCCATTTTTAAATTTTTTTTTACTTTTATATAAACATATAATGTAACCCCCCCACCCTCTCCCAACACCACTCCCCCCAACCCCCTCAGTTTGTTTTATGACATTAAGAGTCTCTTTCGGTTTGTCACCCTCCCAATCCCATCTTGTTTCATTTATTCTTTTCCTACCCCCTTAACCCCCACCCCCATTGCATCTCTACTTCCTCATATCAGGGAGATCATATAATAGTTGTCTTTCTCTGACTGACTTATTTCGCTAAGCATAATACCCTCTAGTTCCATCCATGTTGTCGCAAATGGCAAGATTTCGTTTCTTTTGATGGCTGCATAGTATTCCATTGTAGATATATACCACCTCTTCTTTATCCATTCATCTGTTGATGGACATCTAGGTTCTTTCCATAGTTTGGCTATTGTGGACATTGCTGCTATAAGCATTTGGGTGCACCTGCCCCTTTGGATCACTACGTTTATATCTTTAGGGTAAATACCCAGTAGTGCAATTGCTGGGTCATAAGGTAGCTCTATTTTCAACTTTTTGAGGAACTTCCATCCTGTTTTCCAGAGTGGTTGCACCAGCTTGCATTCCCACCAACAGTGTAGGAGGGTTCCCCTTTGTCCACATCCTCACCAGCATCTGTCATTTCCTGACTTGTTAATTTTAGCCATTCTGACTGGTGTGAGGTGGTATCTCATTGTGGTTGTGATTTGTATTTCCCTGATGCCGAGTGATGTGGAGCACTTTTTCATGTGTCTTTTGGCCATCTGGATGTCTTCTTTGCAGAAATGTCTGTTCATGTCCTCTGCCCATTTCTTGATTGGATTATTTGTTCTTTGGGTATTGAGATTACTAAGCTCTTTATAGATTTTGGATACTAGCCCTTTATCTGATATGTCGTTTGCAAATATCTTCTCCCATTCTGTCAGTTGTCTTTTGGTTTTGTTAACTGTTTCCTTTGCTGCGCAAAAGCTTTTGATCTTGATGAAGTCCCAATAGTTCATCTTTGCCCTTGCTTCCCTTGCCTTTGGCATTGTTCCTAGGAACAAGTTGCTGTGGCTAAGGTCGAAGGGGTTGCTGCCTGTGTTCTCCTCAAGGATTTTGATGGGTTCCTTTCTCACGTCGAGTCCTTCATCCATTTTGAGTCTATTTTCGTGTGTGGTGTAAGGAAATGGTCCAATTTCATTTTTCTGCATGTGGCTGTCCAATTAATTCAACACCATTTGTTGAAGAGGCTGTCTTTTTTCCATTGGATATTCTTTCCTGCTTTGTCGAAGATTAGCTGACCATTGAGTTGAGGGTCTATTTCTGGGCTCTCTGTTCTGTTCCATTGATCTATGTGTCTGTTTTTGTGCCAGTACCATACTGTCTTGATGATGACAGCTTTGTAATAGAGCTTGAAGTCTGGAATTGTGATGCCACCAACTTTGGCTTTCTTTTTCAATATTCCTTTGGCTATTTGAGGTCTTTTCTGGTTCCATATAAATTTTAGGATTATTTGTTCCATTTCTTTGAAAAAATTGGATGGGATTTTGATAGGCATTGCATTAAATGTGTAGATAGTTTTAGGTAGCATGGACATTTTCACAATATTTATTCTACCAATCCATGACATGGAACATTTTTCCATCTCTTTGTGTCTTCCTCAATTTCTTTCATGAGTGCTTTATAGTTTTCTGAGTCTAGATTCTTTGCCTCTTTGGTTAGGTTTATTCCTAAGTATCTTATGGTTTTGGGTGTAATTGTAGTGGGATTGACTCCTTAATTTCTCTTTCTTCTGTCTTGTTGTTGTTATAAAGAAATGCAGCTGATTTCTGTGCCTTGATTTTATATCCTGACACTTTACTGAATTCCTGTACAAGCTCTAGCAGTTTTGGAGTGGAGCCTTTTGGGTTTTCCACATATAGTATCATATCATCTGCAAAGAGTGATAGTTTGACTTCTTCTTTGCCGATTTGGATGCCTTTAATTTCTTTTTGTTGTCTGATTGCTGAAGCTAAGACTTCTAGTACTATGTTGAATAGCAGTGGTGATAGCGGACATCCCTTCCATGTTCCTGACCTTAGTGGAAAAGCTCTCAGTTTTTCTCCATTGAGAATGATATTTGTGGTGGGTTTTTCATAGATGGCTTTGATAATATTGAGGTATGTGCCCTCTATCCCCACACTTTGAAGAGTTTTGATCAGGAAGGGATGCTGTACTTTGTCAAATGATTTTTCAGCATCTATTGAGAGTATCATATGGTTCTTGTTCTTTCTTTTGTTAATGTATTGTATCACATTGATTGATTTGTAGATGTTGAACCAACCCTGCTGCCCTAGAATAAATCCCACTTGGTCATGGTGAATAATCCTTTTAATGTACTGTTGAATCCTATTGGCTAGTATTTTGGTGAGAATTTTTGCATCTGTGTTCATCAAGGATATTGGTCTGTAATTCCCTTTTTTGATGAGATCCTTGTCTGGTTTGTGGATCAAGGTGATGCTGGCCTCATAAAATGAGTTTGGAAGTTTTCCTTCCATTTCTATTTTTTGGAAAAGTTTCAGGAGAATAGGAATTAATTCTTCTTTAAATGTTTGGTAGAATTCCCCTGGGAAGCCATCTGGCCCTGGGCTTTTGTTTGTTTGGAGATTTTGGATGACTATTTCAATCTCCTTACTGGTTATGGGCCTATTCAGGTTTTCTATTTCTTCCTGGTTCAGTTTTGGCAGTTTATATGTCTCTAGGAAAGCATCCACTTCTTCCAGATTGTCAAATTTGTTGGCATAGAGTTGCTCATAATATGTTCTTATGATTGTTTGTATTTCTTTGGTGTTGGTTGTGATCTCTCCTCTTTCATTCATGATTTTATTTATTTGGGTCCTTTCTCTTTTCTTTTTGATAAGTCTGGCCAGGGGTTTATCAATCTTATTAACTCTTTCAAAGAACCAGCTCCTAGTTTCGTTGATTTGTTCTATTTTTTTGGTTTCTATTTCATTGATTTCTGCTTTGATCTTTATTATTTCTCTTCTCCTGCTGGGTTTAGGCTTTCTTTGTTGTTCTTTCTCCAGCTCCTTTAGGTGTAGGGTTAGGTTGTGTATTTGAGACCTTTCTTGTTTCTTGACAAAGGGTTGTATCGCTATATATTTTCCTCTCAGGACTGCCTTTGCTGTGTCCCATAGATTTTGGACCGTTGTGTTTTCATTATCATTTGTTTCCATGATTTTTTTCAATTCTTCTTTAATTTCCTGGTTGATCCATTCATTCTTTAGAAGGATGCTGTTGAGTCTCCATGTATTTGTGCTCTTTCCAAATTTCCTCTTGTGATTGAGTTCTAGCTTCAGAGCATTGTGGTCTGAAAATATGCAGGGAATGATCCCAATCTTTTGATACCAGTTGAGACCTGATTTATGACCCAGGATGTGATCTATTCTGGAGAATGTTCATGGGCACTAGAGAAGAATGTGTATTCTGTTGCTTTGGGATGGAATGTTCTGAATATATCTGTGATGTCCATCTGGTCCAGTGTGTCATTTAAGACCTTTATTTCCTTGTTGATCTTTTGCTTGGATGATCTGTCCATTTCAGTGAGGGGAGTGTTAAAGTCTCCTACTATTATTGTATTATTGTCAATGCGTTTCTTTGATTTTGTTATTAAATGGTTTATATAGTTGGCTGCTCCCATGTTAGGGGCATAGATATTTAAAATTGTTAGGTCTTCTTGTTGGACAGACCCTTTGAGTATGATATAGTGTCCTTCCTCATCTCTTATTATAGTCTTTGGCTTAAAATCTAATTGATCTGATCTAAGGATTGCCACCCCAGCATTCTTCTGATGTCCATTAGCATGGTAAATTGTTTTCCACCCCCTCACTTTCAATCTGGAGGTGTCTTTGGGTCTAAAATGAGTTCTTGTAGGCAGCATATTGATGGGTTTTGTTTTTTTATCCATTCTGAAACCCTGTGTCTTTTGATTGGGGCATTTAGCCCATTTACATTCAGGGTAACTATTGAGAGATATGAACTTAGTGTCATTGTATTGCCTGTAAGGTGATTGTTACTGTATATTGTCTCTGTTCCTTTCTGATCTACTACTCTTAGGCTCTCTCTTTTCTTAGAGGACCCCTTTCAATATTTCCTGTAGAGCTGGTTTGGTGTTTGCAAATTCTTTCAGTTTTTGTTTGTCCTGGAAGTTCTCCTTCTATTTTCAATGATAAACTAGCTGGATATAGTATTCTTGGTTGCATGTTTTTCTCGTTTAGTGCTCTGAATATATCATGCCAGTTCTCTCTGGCCTGCCAGGTCTCTGTGGATAAGTCTGCTGCCAATCTTATATTTTTACCATTGTATGTGACAGAATTCTTGTCCCGGGCTGCTTTCAGGATTTTCTCTTTGTCACTAAGACTTGTAAATTTTACTATTAGATGATGGGGTGTGGACCTATTCTTATTGATTTTGAGGGGGATTCTCTGCACCTCCTGGATTTTGATGCTTGTTCCCTTAACCATATTAGAGAAATTCTCTACAATAATTCTCTCTAATATACCTTCTGCTCCCCTCTCTCTTCCTTCTACTTCTGGAATCCCAATTATTCTAATGTTGTTTCATCTTATGTTATCACTTATCTCTCAAATTCTCCCCTCATGGTCCAGTAGTTGTTTGTCTCTCTTTTGCTCAGCTTCTTTATTCTCTGTCATTTGGTGTTCTGTATCACTAATTCTTTCTTCTGCCTCATTTATCCTAGCAGTAAGAGCCTCCATTTTTTATTGCACCTCATTAATAGCTTTTTTTGATTTCAACTTGCTTAGATTTTAGTGCCTTTATTTCTCCAGAAAGGGCTTTTATTTCTCTGGACAGGGTTTCTCTAATATCTTCCATGCCTTTTTCGAGCCCAGCTAGAACCTTGAGAATCATCATCTTGAATTCTAGATCTGACATATTACCAATGTCTGTATTGATTAGGTCCCTAGACTTTGGTACTGCCTCCTGTTCTTTTTTTGTGGTGAGTTTTTCTGCCTTGTCATTTTGTCCAGATAAGAATATATGAAGGAGCAAATGAAATACTAAAAGTTTGGCAAAGACCCCAGGAAAATGTGCTTTAACCAAATCAGAAGAGACCCCAAATTGTGGGAGGGGGAGGAAGGGGGTAAAAAGAAGTTCAGAAAAGAGAAAAAAAATTTTAAAAAAAAGAACACAAAAAAATATGTATAAAAAAAGAAAAATATATATATAGTAGACTGGTGACTAGAACAGGGTCATCCACTTAATTTTGGGAGTATTTTGGTCTCTTCAAAGAAACTACCTCTCAAAATTTTAAAGAATGAAAGACATATATAAGGGTAAACACAATGAAGGGATGGAATATGACTATAATGATGAAAAAAAAATTTTTTTAAATTTCTAATAAAGGAGTTGATAAGGTAAGTTGGTTGGGAGAATAAAGAAAAGAAAGTGGAGAGAACTTGCTTGAGCTGGAGACTAGATCAAGCCTGGTGATAGATTTAGGGTGTATTTTGATCTATTAGAAGAAGTTGTACCCCAAATTTTTTTAGAAGGAAAAACCCTATGTGTATACAAAGAATAATGTTAGATGCAATGAAGGATAAAATATGACTATAATAATAAAGGTTCAAAAAGATTTTTTTAAAAGAAAGTTATTAAGGGGCGCCTGGGTGGCTCAGTTGGTTAAGCAGCTGCCTTCAGCTCAGGTCAAGATCCCAGCGTCCTGGGATCAAGTCCCACATCGGGTTCCTTGCTTAGCAGGGAGCCTGCTTCTCCCTCTGCCTCTGCCTGTCACTCTCTCTGCCTGTGCTCACTCTCTCTGTCAAATAAATAAAATCTTAAAAAAATAAAAATAAAGAAAGTTATTAAGATAAACTAGTTAAAAAACGTTAAAAGAGGAAAGGGTAAAAGTTAAAAAAAATAGCAGAAGAGAAAAAAAATTTAAAAAAATTAATTAACTTTGCAAGACTAAAGATTCATGGGGAGAAAGCCATGAATTCCATGCTTTGCTTTCTCCTCCTCTGGAATTCTGCTGTTCTCCTTGATAAGTGAACTTGGTCTTGGCTGGATTTCTTGTTGATCTTCTGGGGGAGATCTTCTGGGCCAGTTGTAGTGATTTTCAAGTGTCTGCCCCAGGCGGAATTGTACCCCCCTTACCAGGGGCCAGGCTAAGTAATCTGCTGGGGTTCACTTTTGGGAGCTTTTGTTCCCTGAACGCTTTCTGTAGAGTTCTAGAGGACGGGAATGAAAATGGCGGCCTCCCAATCTCCAGCCTGGAGGAGCCGAAAGCTCGGGGCCCCACTCTTCAGTGCACCTTCAGAGAAAAACACTTAATCACTCCTGTCTCCCTGGCCTCCAGCCACACTTGGAGAAAATCATGCAATCACTCCTGTCTCTCTGGCCTCCAGCTGCGCTCCGAGCTCACCCAGACTGTTACCAAGTGTCTCTGGCTCTGGCTCTGGCACAGAGCCCCGCCTGGAGTCTCTGAACCCTGCAGATCCCTGAGCTCTTCCAGGTCAGTGTCTCCCCGGATCTTGTGGGGACCCCATGCACAGTGCACCGGCCTGTTCACGGATTACGGTTCAAGGTAACCGTGAGTTGAGAGCTCACTCCTTGGCTCTGTCTCCGTAGCCGGCTTCCCTGCTCTAATACCTGTGAGCTTTGTGACACTCAGACACCCCTGATCCTTCTGTGACCTTGCGGGACCTGAGGCCACACCATCCCTGCGAGGTCTTCACCCCGGTTTAGCCTCTGGAACAATGTCCCTCCATGGAGCAGACTTTTAAAAGTCCTGATTTTGTGTTCCATTGTTCTGCTGCTTGCCAGGAGCCAGCCCCAACCCCCCCCCCGGGGTCTATCTTCCCATCGCTTTGGATTCACTTCTCCGCTGATCCTACCTTTCAGAAAGTGGTCGATTTTCTGTTTCTAGAATTGTTGCTCTTCTTCTCTTCGATCTCCTGTTGGATTTGTAGGTGTTTGGAATAAACTATCTAGCTAATCTCCTGCTGCCTGATGTCGTCTCAGCCTGCTACTTCTCCGCCATCTTGACTCCCCCCTCCCCATTTTTATCTGTATTTCTAAGCAACACTATTTCACCACAGGTTGACCCCCTAAGATGCCGATAATTATCTTTCTTACTATAGCAATTCTTTTCAGCAGGATTGCTAGTAACTGATCAGAAATTTTGCTATTGTGTTATTGACATATTGATTCCTTTACCAGCTGCCAAACTCCATCGTTTGCTTTTGAAAAACTAAGGCAAGAGTTAAGAGAAAATGTCCAAGTTGCTGGGGCCTTCTTGGTTTCTTCATTCAGTAGATTATGAGTTCAATACATAAAAAGTTTAATTGACATTGACTGGCTAAAGTATTTTCCAGATTAATGTTTAAATCATGTGACTCATTTGTCATAATTAACACTTGTCCTCCCAGGCATCCATGGTTGGCAATCGGCAACTCAGTACCCAGAGTAAATCCTTCCCTCATTGCTGGTGGAGAAAGAGGCATCCACTGGTACAGTTAACCATATTAGATGAGTTTAAGTGGAAAGGATCTTGTTATAAGGTGCTAGAGTATATTTTAATTCACAGTTTGTTTCTTATATGTTGATGTTGGGGGAGGGGCTAGTTAGTCTGCAAAAATTAAAAAACCCATGGTCTGTCTTTCTTACTGGGAATTCTGCACTGCACTCAGCTGTTCATATCAATCAATTATTTAACCAATCTATATCAGATGCAAAAGGATTCCAAAAAAGTATTCATTCATTTGATGGCTTATAAGGAGGTAACACGGTGAAATAGGAAAAAAAAAATTCAGATAGATCTTTTTTATATCCTTAGTGAGTTCCTTGAACTCTAGCTTTCTTATTTATAAAGAGGAGGGGTTAGAACTATTTTGTGGAGTTTTTTAATATTTAAATGATGTGATGTATCTAATGAATCTCCCACAAAACCCTTTACATTGCACTGCTGTTATTGTTTCTGCTATTACTACCACTGCTACTACCACCAGCACCGGTACCGTCAAAACTGCACTACCTCTAACACCAATGGTATCAATAATGTTTAAGTGCTTAATAAATTCCAGGGATTAAGGAAATGTGTGGAGGTTTTCCCCCATTCATTTAATATTTGTTTGGGAGAAAAGACCAATATATAATTTATGCCTGTATATAATTAAGTTCTAAATTATATCACATAGATTGTGAGGACTATAAAATACCATATGCCAAGCTTGTTTCAGTCATGCTCAATATATAGGGAAGTATAGAAAAGAAAAAAATATTTTCACTTAAAAATTTATGAAAACAATATTTTCCTATGCAATATGAGCAACTGATGGTCTCAAAAGAACCTTCTGGGAAAATAAAACTAGATTATATTGCTTTGTATTTATCTAATTAATGCTTCCAATATCATCAGTTGTTCTGTGTACCCAAGACATGTTTAACTAGTCTTAGCTGAATGGGGCCTATATTCTGTTACATGACGGCTTTACATTAATTTGTTATGTAATATCTAGGAACACCAATCTGTTAAGAATTTCTGAATTTCCTATCAATAGGAAGTGTAAAATTTGCTTTTGAAGAGCAGGTGATATAAGAACTTTCTCCATCACTCATTCATTCATTCTTTCAACACAAATGAATTGAGTGAGTCCCATCAGCTTCAGTTCTGAAGTAATTGTCTCAAGGATTTTAATAATGAATCAGGGGAAAACACAACAAATAAATAAGTGAGTAAATATACCACAAAGCTGTTATTAAGGGAGGGGGCCAAGTACCTCAGGAACTCAGGAAGGACAATATTATTAATTATTAGGGTGATAGGAAAGATTTCAAAGAAAGAGAGTTGATTGACTCTGGCAGTGGTGATGGCATATATAATGTGTGGAGGTGGGAGAGTCATTACAAACAAAGGCAAAAACATGATATGGAAGTGGAAAAAAGGGGTAGAGATTATTCTAAGAAAGAAAAACAATTCCAGTTTGTTGAAGTATGGAAGACCAGTGAAACAGAGGGCTAGAAATAAGGGGAGAGCTTGATTACAGAAACGATTAAATGCCAGGTTGAATAATGCACACTCTATTTGACAGTGTTAACAAAAAGAAAGGGATAGTTTGCCAGCTGTGTAGAGGGTAGGGAGTGAAAGCAAACAGACAAATGAAGCCTAAGCTTGGATGGTAACCAAGGGGCACATGGAAGAGAAACAAGAAAGAAAGATGTTGTAGAATTTGGATCTAGTGAGCATGAGAAGGGAGAATGGCTTACTCTGCTGCCAGGTCTTGTGGATTCATAGAGGTGGTAGGATAGAAATGGAGAAGTTAGAAGTTAAGGCAAGGAGCTGGTTAGGGAAAATCATAATTAGTTTAAAATTGATGAATGAATAAATCAATCTAGTCTCATCACTAATTTATCTACTAATGATTTAACACATTATGTTTTTACAGTATTGAGTTGGAGGATTCAGTAGGCCATTTGGCTGGAAAGGTCTTGCAGATCTAGTCCACTTTCAAAGAGTTGTCAGCACAGTTAAATTTATACTTCCTATGATTCATAAATCAGTTGACTGTAATGTGAAAAGTCAAAGGAAACTGCCCAGTGAAAATTTTGCCAAGTCTTCACTTCCTGTATGACAAGTGACGGTATCATTTGGTCAGGGAAGTTATTTTGGCATAAGTTACTCTGCTGAATAATCAGTCTTGTTTGTTATTAAGATAAAGAGAATTTCTAGGCTGCAAATAGGTCACATTGAGGCTATTATCAATTGTGTTGATAATACTTTATATTTTAGAGATATTTTAAGGACACCTTGATAGCAACAGCTAATCATGTGACTTTAATAAATAATTTTGTATTTGCAGCCCTAAAACCTCAGTGTCTTTATTCTTACTGTCCAACTTTTTCTAATGGTATTTAGACTTTTGTGATTCAATGTCTTAATTCTTATATATTTTTATGAACTATTTTTGTTCTTTCCAGTCTTTCCCTTTTTTTTTTAAAGATTTTATTTATTTATTTGAGAGACAGAGATCACAAGTAGGCAGAGAGGCAGGCAGAGAGTGGGAAGCAGGCTCCCTGCTGAGCAGAGAGCTGGATGCTATGCGGGGCTCGAACCTAGGAGCCCGAGATCATGACCTGAGCTGAAAGGCAGAGGCTTAACCCACTGAACCACCCAGGCGCCCCTCAGTCTTTCCCTTTCTTGATTATTCTGGTTTCAGAGGCCAGAGGGCAAAGCTCTTCTGGTAACAGGAAGAGCTTGACCAAAGTCACTGGACCATGAGATAAATACGTCCAGTTAATGCTAGGACACTTTTGGGAAGAATAAGAAAAGACAGGAAAGAAACCTCTAAAATTGTTCTGAGCACACTCAGAGAAGCAAACATCACCATAGATCAGCACTTGGGGTTTGGAGAAACATTTGCAGAATATTACCAATTATTCTTCCATTCTATAGAGAAAAGAGATTCATGACCTATGTTTCTCTTTTGTGACAAATCTTTGATCATACAACATGAACCTGGGGGATCTCAAACTTGGCAGTGAATGGGATAGGCTATTTGAATAGACTTAGCGACTTTCATCCTAAGCCTTACTATTGTTACTGAAGAAACATCAATTTTTTTTTCCATCTCAGGTGTTTTTTTCCATATTTATCCAATTTTTTTTTTCAAAAAGTTGGCCTGAAAAATGATTTCAAAAATGTCTCAGGACTCTAAATATTCCATTTGTGTTGTTTTTGCCTTTTTTCCCCCGTGAAAGTATTCTTATTTATTTAATTTTTTTTCTCATTTTATTGAGATATAATCAACATATGAGATTGTATAAGTTTAGGGTATACAACATAATGATTTGATATATGTAGGTATTATGAAATGATTACCACAGTAAATTTAGTTACCATCCATTATCTCACATACTTATAATTTTTTCTTGTGATTAAAAACTTTTCAGATCTACTTTTAGCAACTTTCACATATATAGCATGATATTATTAATTATAGTCACCATGCTGTACATTACATCTCCAGGACTTATTTATCTTACAGCTGCCAGTTTGTATCTTGTGACCAGCTTCATCCATTTCCCCCAACCTTCACCTCTCACCGCTGGCAACCACCAATCTGTTATCTGTTTCCGAGTTCACCTCTTTAGATTTGGCATAAGTGAGATCTTATAGTATTTGTCTTTTTTACCTTTTTCACTTAGCATAGTGTCCTCAAGGTCAATCCATGTTGTCACAAATGGCAGGATTTCCTTCTTTTTTATGGCTGAATATTAACTGTGTGTGTTTGTGTGTGTATGTGTGCGCACACCACATTTCTTTACCCATGCATTCACTGATGGACACTTAGTTTGTTTTCATATTTTGGCTTTTGTAAATAATATAAATAATTATAAATAGTAATATTGTAAATAATGCTGCAATGAACATGAAAGGGCAGATATCTTATGGAGATGTTAATTTCAGTTCCTTTGGCTAGATACCCAGAAGTGGGATTATTGGATCATATGGTAATTCTAATTTTAACTTTTTGAGGAGCCCCCATACTATTGTTCACAGCGGCTGCACCAGTTTACATTCTCACCAACAGTGCACGGGGATTCCTTTTTCTTCACATCCTTGCCAATACTTAATATCTTGGGTTTTTTGAGAATAGTCATTCTAACAGGTGGGAAGTGATATCTCATCGTAGTTTTGATTTACGTATCCCTGCTTAGTTCCATGTGGTTGTAATTTAGTCATTGAATTCAATTTCTTCATTAATTTATTCATTCAACAAATATTTATTTATTGGACATTCATCATATGCCAGGCACTTGTTTTAGGTGCTGCAAGGACAGTAGCAAACAAAACAAAGTCCTTGTTCTCATGCAGCTTAGATTCTAGGGTAGAGATAGACAAGGGACAGTTTAGCACAATCATTTATAATGTAATGTCAGGTAGAAACATGTGCTGTGAAAAAAAGTTAGCAAAATAAGAGGATGAGGAGCGAAGTATATTTGGGTATGTTCTACAGGAAAGTCCTCACTGAGAAAGTGAAGTTGGAGCTGAGATCTGAATGATGCTGGGAGTAAGCCATGCAGATGTGGAAAGGAATTTCAAAGCAGGGGGCAAAATAAAATAACATTAGATGTCTTTGCTTATTCTAAGTCATTTTTCCTCCTTGCCAGATCCTTGCTATATTTTTCATCTATATTCAAGGTCATTCTGTCTATACCAAAAATCCTGGAAAATTCTATTTGTTGTGGTAAATAAGGGTGGAGGAGATGAAGAGATATTGACTTGGAATGGGGAGTGAAAATACACAAAATGCAGAATTAACAGGAAGCCAGGCAGGCTCTATATGACATTCTAGCCTGTTTTGTAGGCTTGCCTTCCGAATGCACAGCCCAGCACTAAGAAGTTGTTCTACTATATTGTGACTGTAACTGGGAGCACCCCAAACTGCAGAATTAAGAATTACAGTGGATAGCATTCCCTTTCCAGATATGTTTGGGAGAGTTTGGGTTAAGCTCTTGTCACCTAGAATGTAGCTTAATTTTTGGATACAGGGCTATAGGCATAGCAGTAGGAAACTCTTCTGATCTCTAGATTAGAGGACTTATTTCTTCTTTGAAAATCATCACTCAGGACTTAAGTTCTAAGGAAACTAACCATGGAACATTTATTTGAGGGCAGGGATTGTGTTCCAACTAGCTGTCCAGTTTTATCTCTTAACAAAAACCCTAGCTATTTAAAATAATGTAAAGGCTGTTGGTGACAGAGAGCTCTTGGAATGCCATGTGATTCGAGCATGAAATCTCACTCTCACTCTTGGTTGGGAAAAGAAAGGAGTCATGTGGAAGTGTCTGCATATGTTTAATACTGGGGTTAGTGCTCTTTCTAACATGACAAAATTTGGTAAGAGGGAAGTGGCTGGAAGGGAATAGCTTTCAAATTTCTAGCTTCAAGCCCTAGAAAATATCCCAGACCACAGTGGGAAGAAACAATTGGGATTCTCACTTTTCTCCCAGTCACCCCTGCCTTCTGACTTTTGCCTGGACTTAGACCATATTAGGTCACCAAGAACATGATGGTGGTTCTTGGGCCTTTGCAGCCTTAGTCATGTATAGAAACCCGGGGTTTCATCCATCTGACCATCCACTTGCCTGGTCCCAGAAATGACTGACAGTGGTAGTACAGACACATCGCTTAGGAACTATGGGAGCCAGCATTGCAGAACACACTATAGACCGGTGCTTTGTGATGCATGGTAGCTGCCACCCACTTAGGTGTCAAAGGGCAGGTTTGCACAGCTGTTCTCAAGAGTAGTGGGTATCTGGGGGCTTTGAAGTTGTTCTTTCTACTTCCCTATCCTACTCAGTTCAAGATCATGATGAAGTATGTTCCACAAGAGGCTGATCTTTAATAAGTATGACTTATACCTTGTTATTTGATACTGTTTTCTGTACTTAATAAGCCATGTATTTATTATGTGTTATCCTCAAAATATCCCTCCTGAGTAACCTTCCCCCCAAAATCCCAAAATATTATTCTTCTGAACATATATGTGGTAGCAATCTGGTGTATATAAAGCAGCACAAAATCATGCTTAGAGCACCACTCCACAGTTGGAATATTTAGGTTCGAACCCCATGTCTAACTTTAATCTGCTGGGTGATTTCAGTGTATGAACTAATCCTCCATGCCTTCGTTTGTCAAGTGAGGCAATATTTGTAACATCAAAAGATTATCAGGGGGGTACCTGGGTGGTTCTGTTGCTTAAGTATCTGCCTTTGGCTCAGGTCATGAACTCAGGTCCTGGGGTCAAGTCCGAGTGGGGCTCCCTGCTCAACGGGGAGCCTGCTTCTCCCTCTGCCCCTCCCCCCACTCATGCTCTTTCTCTTTCTCTCTCTCTCTCAAATAAATAAATGTAAAATAAAAGTAAATAAGAAGATTATTATGTGGGCTAAATGAAATTATTCATATAAAGGGCTAATATGTCAAGCATGCAGTAAATTCTTGGTAAATATTTATTATTATTATGTACCAGCAAACTGCTAAGTACTTTAAAATATTGATTTCCAAACTTTCGATTATGTACTCCATCAGTGAAACACTCTTGAGTGTCTGTATCTAATATATGCCTACATACTTACAAATGAAATGCAAGCACAAATCTATTATGAACATTACTATTATACCAATATGTTATGTACATTATAAAGCAATATCAAATTAGAATTTTAGTAAGGGTGAGATAAAAATGAAATAGGAAAAGTTTTTTGCACACCCAAGTGGATCATCTTGTTCACTCCCTAGCATATGCACACCTCAACTTAGAGACCAATAGAGCGGGTCATAGTTTGTTAAAATTTTATTTTTATTTTAACTGTTTTAGATAACTTTCTTTAAAAATTCTGCTCTTTTTTGAAATCTTAAATACCATATTCTGAGTCTCAGCAGTGCCAGTATATACATGGGCTCTTGGCCTGGGATAAGGGTGTTCTTAAGGATTGATTAGCTTTGTGGAAATACTAGTCCTAACCCCAAGTGACTCCATGCTGTTATACACCAGTATCCAGTTCTTTTGTTTCATAGTTCCAACTGTTGTTCTCTCGTTAATATCATAGCTAAGTTATAAGTTAATATTTATATCTGTAATGTTTGCATTGATATCTATCTCCTCACTAGACTATAAATCCAGGAGGGCAGGGGCAAGGTCTGTCTATGGTTATATTTTATCTCCAGCTCAACTCAGGATGCCTGGCACATGGTAAATGCTTTGTGGATCTTGGTAAGTAAATGGATGGTATAATGAAGTATCATTCCCCTCTCGTCAGTTGCTACTTCTCTCTGCTACTCTGAACTGTCTTACTGGCTGGCCATCTTACACTCAGATATCTATCACAGATTTCCTCTCAGAGTGAAGAACCAGGGCTCTGAGATTGATTCTTCGCTACTCAGAAGGTTGAATTGCTACAAGCCTCACCACCAAATAATCCACCTGGGAGAGAGAGAAAAGGAGGAAAAACAAACAGGAGGGAGGGAGAAAGAGAGATTTCCCATCAGTCTTCTAGTCTGAGTAGATAAAATGGATCTTTCTATTCTTTCTCCCTTTGCTTTTTTCCTTTTAAAACATTAAACTGTATCAAGAGTGCATATTTATCATTGCTGGCTTCCAGTGAGTAGTTATATAAGGTTCCCTCCCACTGTATTTCCTGCTTTTTCCCTAAGGTCAGTAAGAAGCTGCTCATTAGTAACTTATACAGTCTGAAGCCATGATCCACATCCATTAACACAGGAGGGGTGGAAACCATCAAGAAGGGTGAGACCATAAGGAAGCTGTGCATTTAAATGGCTTGTCTCCTGTTGCCATTTAAGCCTATGTTGAGTTAGGGGTATATCAGGTGCTACTTCCAGCCATTTCTGATTGGAAGACTAGCTGAACACTCTCTGGTTTACAGAGTTCTGTCTCAGGTTTGGGTGTGTGGAGCAAAAATGTCCTGCAAGTTTAGGGGCTCTTCACTTTTATTTCTGACTGACCCATAGCTAATGTCATAATGATGAAAAATGGGGAACATTTCCTCTAAGATCAGGAAAAAGACATGGATATCTACTCTTGTCACTTATACTCAATATAGCACTGGAAGTCTTAGCCCCAACAATCAGACAAGGAAAAAAAAATAATAAAAAGCATGCAAATAGTTAAAGAAGAAGTACAATTGTCACTATACGCAGATGACATGATACTATACATAGAAAACTCTAAAGACTCTACCAGAAAACTATTAGAAATAATAAGTGAATTCAGTAAATTTGCAAGTTACAAAATTAATGCAGTAATATGTTACATTTCTATACACTAAAAATAAAAGAGAGAGCAGAAAGAGAAATGAAGAAAAATCCCATTTATAATTGCATCCCCCAAAAATACATTACCTAGGAATAAACTTAACTAAGTAGGTGAAAGACCTATACTCTGAAAACAATAGAACACTGACGAAAGAAATTGAAGATGATGCAAACAAATGGAAAGATATACTATGCTCATGGACTGGCTGAATTAATACTGTCAAAATGCCCATAGTACCCAAAGCGATGTACAGGTTCAGTACAATTCCTATCAAAATGCCAATAGCATTTTCACAGAACTAGAACAAATCTTTTTTTTTTTAATTTTTTAAATGTTTTTATAAACATATAATGTATTATTAGCCCCAGGCGTACAGGTCTGTGAATCGCCAGGTTTACACACCTCACAGCACTCACCATAGCACATACCCTCCCCAATGTCCATAACTGCACCACCCTCTCCCTCCCCCCACCCCACAGCAACCCTCAGTTTGTTTTGTGACATTAAGAGTCTCTTATGGTTTGTCTCCCTCCCAATCCCATCTTGTTTCATTTATTCTTGTCCTACCCCCAAGCCCCACCCCCCTTGTTGCATCTCCACTTCCTCATATCAGGGAGATCATATGATAGTTGTCTTTCTCTGACTGACTTATTTCACTAAGCATAATACCCTCTAGTTCCATCCATGTCGTCGCAAATGGCAAGATTTCATTTCTTTTGATGGCTCCATAGTATTCCATTGTAGATATATACCACCTCTTCTTTATCCATTCATCTGTTGATGGACATCTAAGTTCTTTCCATAGTTTGGCTATTGTGGACATTGCTGCTATAAACATTCGGGTGCACGTGCCCCTTCGGATCACTACGTTTGTACCTTTAGGGTAAATACCCAGTAGTGCAATTGCTGGGTCATAAGGTAGCTCTATTTTCAACTTTTTGAGGAACCTCCATGCTGTTTTCCAGAGTGGTTGCACCAGCTTGCATTCCCACCAACAGTGTAGGAGGGTTCCCCTTTGTCCACATCCTCACCAGCATCTGTCATTTCCTGACTTGTTAATTTTAGCCATTCTGATTGGTGTGAGGTGGTATCTCATTGTGGTTGTGATTTGTATTTCCCTGATGCCGAGTGAGGTGGAGCACTATTTCATGTGTCTTTTGGCCATCTGGATGCCTTCTTTGCAGAAATGTCTGTTCATGTCCTCTGCCCATTTCTTGATTGGATTATTGGTAGAACAGATAATTCTAAAATCTGTATAGAACCACAAAAGATCCTGAATAGTCAAAGCAGTATTGAGAAGGAAGAACTAAGCTGGAGGTATTACAATTCCAGATTTCAAGATATTCTATGAGGTTATAACAATTGAAATAATGTGGTACTGGTACAAAAATAGACACATAGATCAATAGAACACAATAGAAAGTCCATAAATAAATCTGCATTTACATGGTCAATTAATCTATGACAAAGTATGCAAGAATATGCAATGAGGAAGAAGTCTCTTTAGTAAACTGTGCTGGGAAAACTGGCCAGATACCTGCAATAGAACAAAATTAGACCACTTTCTTATGCTATATACAAATTAAACTCAAAATAGATTAAAGACCTAAGTGTGAGACCTGAAACCATAAAACCAGAAGAAAATGTAGGCATTAATCTCTTTGATATTCGCCTTAGCAGTATTTTTCTAGATATGTCTCTTTAGGGACTTACACCAAAATAAGAAGCTTTTGCACATCTACAAAATGAAAAAGCAACCTACTGAACTGAAGAAGATATTTGCAAACGACATCTGATAAGTGGTTCATATCCAAATATATAAAGAATTTATACAGCTCAACATCAAAACCAAAACAAACCAAAACAACCCCCCCCAAAAAAAACAAAAAACCCATCTCAAATAATCCCATTAACAATTGGGCAGCAGACCTAATAGACATTTTTCCAAAGAAAGCATACAAATGCCCAACAAACACATGAAAAAATGCTCAACATCACTAATCATCATGGCAATGCAAATCAAAACCACCAGGAGATATCACCTTATATTTGCCAGAATGGCTAGAATCAAAAAGACAAGAAATAGCAAGTATTGGCAAGGATATGGAGAAAAAGGAACCTTTACGCACTGTTGGTGAGAATGTAAATTGGTACAACTGTGGAAAATGGTTTGAAGATTCCTCAAAAAATTGAAAACAGAAATACCATATAATCCAGTAATTCCATTGCTGGGCATTTACCCAAAAAAAACAAAAACACTACCTCAAAAAGATATGTGCATTCCTGTATTCACTGCAGCATTATTTACAACAGCCAAGATATGGAAGCCACCTAAGTGTTCATTGATAGAAGAATGATTGAAGAAGATGGGATATCTAGGAGAGAGAATGGAATATTATTCAGCCATTAAAAAGAGTGAGATCTTGCCATTCATGACAACACGAATGCACCTAGAGGGTGTTATGTTAAGTAAAATAAGTCAGAAAGAGACAAATACCACATTCCACTTTTATGTGGAATCTAAAAATCAAAGCAAATGAACAAACAAATAGAAACAGATCCATAAATACAGTGAACAAAGTGATGGTTGCCGGAGGGAAGGTGGGTGGGTAGGAGGATGGGCAAAATGGGTGAAAGGGAGTGGAAGGTACAGGTTTCCAGTTATAGAATGAATAAGTCATGGGTATGAAAGGTACAACATAAGGAATATAGTCAATGAAATTATAGTAGTGGTGTATGGTGACAGAAGGTAGCTACACTTGTGAGCATAGCATAATTTATAGAGTTGTTCAATAACTTGGTTGTATACCTGAAACTAATGTCACATTGTTTATCAACTATACTTCAATTTAAAAAAAAAGAATAGTGCCTGATTCATAGTAAGTGTTCAAATTTATTACCTATTAATTTTGTTAGCATTGTTATCAATAAAGCAATGGACTCATAAGTAGAAAGTAAGGTTTAAGTCTAAATCTTGCTACTTGCAAGGTATGTGGTTTTGGGTAAGTCACTTAGCTCTGTGAACCTTGATTTTACTTCTTAAAAATAGGTGTTCAGAATACTTACTTCAGAAGGTTGTTGTGAAGAAAAAAAAATGAGAACCTATATATGAAGGCAACTTTCAAACGGTAACAGCTTTATGGAAATGTCAGTTGTTATTTTTATTATTACCTACTATGATTAATTGACAAGTGGTAACTGTACCAGTCTATAAGTGAGGAAGACAGATTCTGAACCTCAGCCCTCCCTAATTATAATGACTGTGGATTCCCGCTACAAAGGTAGTTTGTTATTTACAAAGACTTTTCTTATTGCACTGTCCATTTCTTTTTTATTTTATTTTATTTGAGAGGAGTGTGTACACAAAAAGGGGGCAAAAGGAAAGGGAGAAACAGAATCTTAAGCAGACTCCCTGCTAAGGGTAGAGCCCTACACAAGGCTCAATCCCATGACCCAAGATCATGACCTGAGCTGAAACCAAGAGTCAGTGACTTAACAAAATGAGCCACTGAGTGCCCCTGCACTGCTCATTTCAACCTCACTGTTATTCCCTGAGGTGAACATGTATTATCCCACATGCTTCATAGTAGGAAACTGAGGTTCTGAAAGCTTGTGTGACTTGATCAAGATTGATTATAACAGAACTGGTTTTAAGACCAGATCTCCTGACTCATAGTTAATGTTTATTTCAAAACTCCCTACTGCCAAGTTAAATATTTAATTATAAAAATGTTTTGTTCTCAATTCTCCACCTAATTTTGCCTGGAGTTCTAAACACTACCTACCTCCAATAAATGCCAGTGTTTATATCTGTCATTTTTGCATGTATGATGTTCATAGTGTATTTCTAACTTCTCGATTTTTCTTACTTCAAAAGTGAAGTTTTGTGGTATAATATTCTCATAATTTCTCAATGATAACTTATGATTATTAAAAATTTCCCTTCTATTAAAAGTTCTCCTTTTGCCATTTCTCTGTAATTCAGTTCTGCTTCTACAAACTGCAATACAAAAATGCTTATATTTCCGTGGTCCACAATTTTTAATATTAGCATTCATAATACTAGGTATTCTAATGGAGGGGGCAGCATTCTCAGCTTTCCAGTAATATTGGAAAAGAATGAAAACAACTCAATAGATTAGACAAGACATGAGTTAACTATTTAAGGAACACTTACTGTTCTGTATCAGGACTCTTAGATATTTTATCCCACTGAAAAATCATAACAAATCTGGGTCCTCAATTCTTAATTTTCCCTCACATATTATTTATCACTTTTTATTATCCCTTAATCTTTATAAAGGTTCTGTTCTATTTCAAATGTTCATGATTCTAAATGATAACTTTACAAGATGTTCATTTGGGGACTGGAAAGATGTTTTTTTTTTTTTTTTCCTTTAAGGAAGAATTCCAATAATCCTATAACATTATACAACCACTATAAATTAAATAAATTCCTATTTAGTCTTTTTACATATTTTTTTCTATGTGGCTTAAATCAGATGATCTCTAAAACTTTGTAACTTTATTTATTATTGTAAACTAACCCTTTTCTCAGGGTTTTAAAAATTCAGGGTAATGGATGTAAATGTGCTTGAGTTTTTTCTAAATTTTCACTATTGTAAATAATGCTTCAGTGAATACCTATGTGTATAAAGCTGTTCTTATAGTTGAATTACTAAATAGACTATTGGGTAATAGTTATCAAATATTTATTAGAATGAATGTCTTATGGATCTTTGAAGAAGCACTGGAGAGGAGAGCCAACTGAAATCAGTGTGAAAAGGATGAACTACCAAATACCTATGCATATTTTTGGGTAAATTAGCTATCCATTTGGAAGAAAAAAAAATTGATTACTATTTCACATCATATAATGAGTAAACTTGAGATTGGATTAAAGACTCGATTATAAACAGCCAATTATGAAACTTTAGGAGGAGAAAATATATTTATAACATTAAGACAGGGAATAATTTTTTTTAAAGAAGTTACCAAAAGTGAAAACCACAGGTAAAAATGGAATAAACTTCCCTACATTAAAATAAAAAAAAATTTCTGCACAAAAAAGACTGAAAACAGAATTAAAACACAAGCAAAAAGTTTAAGGGATGACAGAATAGAATATATTTGAAATATAGATAACCAAAACATGATAGTAACAAGAGTTTATGATGAACTAATCAGTAAAAGGTGAAAGATTTATGTGATCTGAAGAGAAACCAGAGTATGATGAACTAATTAGTATGAAAAAGTCATACTTTATAAAAGATATGACCCCAAAAAATTCACTAAAGAGATATCACAGAAGATCAATCAACAAGGAAAATATGTTCATTTTGTTAGGGATATGCTTATTTCATAAAGGGAAATACAAAGTAAACAATAATGATAACAACTCATACTTATCCAACTAGCAAAAATTAGAAATTTGTCAATACTAAGCGCTTGCTAGAACATGGGGAAATACTTTTATACTCTCACGTAGGAATTTAAATTTGTGTAACCACTTTAAAGTATTTGCTAATATGTATTAAAGTTGAATATTCATACACCTTATCATCCAGCCCACTTCTAGGTATTTTCCTTTTGTAAAGAATCTTTCGCATGTATGCACTTAAGTACAAAAATATCCATTGCATTGTTTTTAATAATAGCAAAAAATAAGAAATAAACTGATTGTCCTAATTCCGTTGGTAGAGAAGGGAAAAAGTGGTATATTTATACAATAGAACACTATACAGCAGTCTAAATAAATGGACAAAATCCACATATATTAATATAGATAAATCTTTAAAAATAATGTTGAATGTAAGAAACAGAATACAAAAATATATTTATGGTTAAATTTCTGTAAAACTTTAAAATATACCAAATGCAATAATGGTATTTATATGTTTTTTAAGTTTCTGTAGAATTTTTAAAAACACTGATTATATATAATATTGTATACTAAAAATAATATCAGTTATTGCTTATGGGTACGTATATGTGAAGTACAAGAACATAGTCATGGAAAGAAAAAACACTTTCTAACTTAAGGGTATTGCTGGCTTTGAGGGAGGAGTGGAGGGAAGGACTTTAACTCTGAGATATCATTTAAGATATTTGAACAAAATTAAGAACATAATTGTCATAAAAGAGAAATAACTGTGCTTTAGGATTTTTAAGCTCAGTGCTGCCTCTGAGAGGCTCATTGACCTTCCACATGTTCCTTGAACTTTCTGGGGGATAATATTAGGTCAGGCTTCAAACATTTTTTAGTAGAGGAACCTTTCATTCAAAGAAAATCTGATACTTCTTCACAATGTATAAAATCAAAACTGCCCAGGCAGAAACGGGAGGACAGATCCAGGGCAGACACCAGAGCAGTTGCTCCCACTTCCCATCACTCTGCCCCCTCCATGCAGCCCAGACATTGGCAGAGATTTCAGATCCCAAGATCAGGTGACCTCTAAGGCAGCTTCTCCCTCTGACAGCCTGTAGTGTCTGTGGTATTACTTCTTAAACATCAGCCTACATGAGGAAAAGCCTGTTTCTCTGATGAGTGCTTGCCACAGACAAGGGCTCTGTAGGAAACATCTGGAGGAATGGAAGAATGCTTTTTACTGTGAATAATTATTTCCTAATGTGTCTCTTCCACAGATTTGAATGTTAAGAGTAGGATTTTGGGGCACCTGTGTGGCTCAGTGGGTTAAAGCCTCTGCCTTCTGCTCAGGTCATGATCCCAGAGTCCTGGGATCGAGTTCCGCATTGGGCTCTCTGCTCAGAAGGGAGCCTGCTTCTTCCTCTCTCTCTCTCTCTGCCTGCCTCCCTGCCTACTTGTGATCACTGTCTGTCAAATAAATAAATAAAATCTTTATAAAAAAAAAA